>PITA01007205.1:56329-93676 GCA_004023965.1 Spilogale gracilis
TGTGATCTCTCTGTCACATAAATAAAATCTTAAAAAAAAAAAAAAGATTTATTTGACAGAGAGAGACACAGTGAGAGAGGAAACACAAACAGGGGTAGTGAGAGAGGGAGAAGCAGGCTCCCCGCTCAGCAGAGAGCCTGATATGGGGCTTACCCCTACCCCAAGTTCAGTAGTGTTTTCGGATGAGAGACTCTGCACCCCCTTGGACTTTTTTTTATTGTTGTTTGGTTGGTTTTTGGTTTTTTTGTTTTGGTGCAAAATGGTGGTTTTATTAATGCATAGGGACAGGACCCATGGGCAGAAAGAGCTGCTTCCCGCCCTGGGACTCAGAAGGTTACAACCTGAAGCTGGACTGAGCATGAGATTAGATCCTGGGCTACCATGGGGGCTCAGGAACTGCATCTGGACGTCGAGGCCCCCAGCCCCTGCAACCTGTGGGCCTTATCCCTGCACTCTGCTCTATTAGGTAAAAACAGTAGCCATGGACCTTCCACTGGGGTCTGAGGGGTGGGGGCTGTATGTGTAAGTGGGCTCCTCCCTGGTCCTGGCAGGATCCTCTCTGATCCTTGGGGGCCTTCCCTGGTCTTGGGGGAGGTCTCTAGGAAGGTGTTCGCTGGGAAGAAACAGGGAAGCTGAGAGAGACAGAGGTACCAGTTACCCTCACTAGGCAGGATCTGAAGGGAAGCTCCCAACCCTGCCTCTTTCTCCTCAAAAGCTGAGAGGGCCCCACGCCCCGAACCTCAGTTTACCCCTTTAGTGTAGAAATGAGAACAGAATCAGGGGCACCTGACTGGCTCAGTTGGTAAAGCATGCAACTCTAGATCTTAGGGTCATGAGTTTAAGCCCCATATTGAGCATGGAGCCTACTAAACAAAACAAAACAAAAATTTGGAAAAAAAAGAATGAAACAAGGCCAGTTTGGATCCTGTGCCCTGGGCTACTGGTTGGGTTGCTGGGCTACTCTCACATGATAACAGACTTTTTTTTTTTTTTTTTTAGATTTTATTTATTTATTTATTTGATAGAGAGAGAGATCATAAGTAGACAGAGAGGCAGGCAGAGAGAGAGGAGGAAGCAGGCTCCCCGCTGAGCAGAGAGCCTGATGTGGGCCTCGATCCCAAGACCCTGAGATCATGACCTGAGCCGAAGGTGGAGGCTTAACCCACTGAGCCACCCACGCACCCCAGACATTTTGTTTTAAAGATTTATTTATTTTAGTGCTCATTTTGGCAGCACATATACTAAGATTTATTTATTTTAGAGAGAGCATGAGCGAGCAGGGGAGGGGCAGATGGAGAGAAAGACTCCTCAAGCCAACCTCAAACTGAGGGGGGAGCCTGATGTAGGGCTCGATCCCAGGACCCTGAGATCATAACCTGAGCCAAAATCAAGAGTTGCCCACTTATCTGACTGAGCCACCCAGGTGCCCTATTTAATAGATACCTTTACAGACCCTGAAAGAGTGACCTGCTGTGCACTGGCGGGCAGGAAGGAATTCCTGCAATAAAACCCCATAATGTGAGGGGAGGCGTGGGTCACCTTGCATTGCTAAGATTCACATACCTCTTGCCAGGAGTGGGGTGGTCTGGCCTCCCCATCTCCAGGACACAGTGGAGGAAATCTGAAGGCTGACTCCATAGGTCTATGGATATTGGCACTGTGGTCTTCAGCCTGAAGGGTGGAAAGTCTCTTTAAATGCCACCCTCACTTCCTGGTGCATAATTTCTACTCTGGGCCCACCAGCCCTGACCATCTCTTCTGCCGTGTTGTGTAACTGCTCTGTGAAGGTCAGCTGTCTGGCTTGTTCCCTGCTGTATCCCCAGTTGCAAGCACTGAGCCTGGCACACAGGATCTGTGCAGGAGTAACTTGAATAAATGATGATGGCCAGTCTTCCCTAGTCCCCCACACACTTGCTGCTCCCACTCTGGGCTTTAGGTGGACCCAGAGTGGCTGGTCCTCCCTCTACCAGACACCAGGCCCAGACCCAGGACTTTCAGTCAGTTTCAGAAGACCTCCTTACCGGGCACCTGGGTGGCTCAGTGGGTTAAAGCCTCTGCCTTCGGCTCAGGTCATGATCTCAGGGCCCTGGGATGGAGGCCTGCGTTGGGCTCTCTGCTCAGCAGGGAGCCTGCTTCCTCCTCTCTCTCTTCCTCCCTCTCTACCTACTTGTGAGCTCTCTCTCTCTGTGAAATAAATAAAATCTTAAAAAAAAAAAAAAAAAGAAGAAGAAGAAGAAGAAGAAGACCTCCTTACCTTGGTCTGCCCCTCTTCCAGGCCACTCTGTAGTTGAGGTCACTCCAGGGAAGCCCCTCCCTGAGCCCAGGCTCCCAGGTGGGCATTAGGAGTCTAGGAATCAGATCTTACTCTTCAGAGCAACTGTTTGAGGTGGGTTCCCCCATTTCATAGATTAGTCGTGGAGACCCAGAGAGGTACAACAAGCCTATTTATTGCTTATCCAACTCCTGCAGGGCTGTTTCTTCTCCCATGCTCCCTAGCAGACAAAAAGTTGATCTTTCCCACTGCCCAGGGCCTCCCACTGTCCTGGCCACAGCATGTGTAAAGCTGGGCTTACCAGAGTAGGTGGCTTGGCTGGGGTGCTTGTTACAAGAGTGGGAATTCTGAACTTGAAGGCAGAGAGATGCTTGGGCCAGTCCACTGGCCGGGTGCTGGATAGGCCAACCTTTATCCCTTCCCTAGTTTCAGTTTCAGTTTGCTCAGCTGTAAATTAGAGCCATATATTCAGGGTGGCTCTGTGGAACTGCAGGTGGGGATGGGAAACAGGGCTGGGATCACGATACTAGATCAGATCCAGACCTGTCCCTTCATTTGGGGCACTTGGGAGTGAAGAATAGAGGAGATGAGGTTCTGGGTTGGATTTGAGAACCTTGGAACAGTCTTAACAGGGGTTTCAGGGACTCTGAATAAGGTTAAACCCAGAAACACACTTTGGAGATCCAAATATCCAGAATTAGTGGGTGCATCAACACAAAATGAACAAACCTCTTTAAAAATTTTAAAGAGAAGGGATGCCTGAGTGGCTCAGTCAGTTAAGTGTCTACCTTCACCTCAGGGTCCTGGGATCAAGCCTGTGCATCAGGCTCCTTGCTCAACGGGAGCCTACTGGTTCCCCTGCTTGTGCTTTGTCTCTGATTAAAAAAAAAAAAAAAAAAATTAAAGAGAAAAGAGTTTTATTCAAGCTCAACTTAGGATAGGTGCCCGGCATAGACAATCTTCATAAAGGAGAGTGCTCAGGGGAGGAACACTGGGTGCAGAGTGATATATGTTTTTACGTAATTACAAATCATCAGGATGGACATTCCAGAAAGTTACAGGCTTTATCTTGTTTCTAGTATGTGCAAGTCTGTATGACTCTAATCTTACAGGAACTAGGGAGTTTTTTTGTTTTTTCTATGTTTGGAATGCCTTTTTTTTTTCTTTTTTTTTAAACACGAAGCAGACATGCAATGTGTACTGAAGGACAGAAATAGGGCCCATCCTCAAGTCATTTTGATCTTGGTAAATGCTTTTTTTTTTTTTTTTTTAAGATTTATTTATTTGAGAGAGAGAGAATGAGAGGAAGTCAGAGGGAGAAGCAGACTCCCTGATGAGCAGGGAACCCGATATGGAACTCAATCCTGGGACTCCAAGATCATGACCCGAGCTGAAGGCAGTCACTTAACTAACCCAGCCACCCAGGTGCCCTGATCTTGGTAAATGTTAAAGTACATTGGAGTCCTGGAGCAGGGCCCACAAACATCGAAGTTGAAAATTTCTGTTATCAAGTGCAGTATCTCAAATTTTGGAGACGAGATCTATGAATTCGGAAGTCTCACAACAGGGATTCCTGGTGGCTGCGATTTGGGGGTGGGAGGCACAAATTGGGGGAGAAATGAGGATCTGGACTTGGGGGGAATTCGAGGCCTTAACTGGACAAGAAACAGGGGACTGGATGGGGGGGCGCGGATGCAAGAAATGAACAACAAGAGACATATATGGGTAAACTCGGACGCATGACTTGGGGGAGAACCAGGCATCAGCATTTAGCGGACCTAGAGACGAGGATTACGGAAGTCCCAGGTAACGCGGCCCAGAGCACCAGCCGTCCGGATTCGGGGTGGGGGACTAAGGCCTGGTTCAAACGTTTGGGGGGCGATCCAGCACCTCCCTCGGTTTGGAACCGGCCCCGGGCGAGAGCCTCCCGGGAAGACCGGGACCAACAACGCTTGGATGGTGGAGGGACGTCCGGTATCTCCAAGGCAACGGTGAAGCGCTTGATGGCCTCCGCTCGCCTTCCCAGAGAGGCTGGGCGGGAGGGCGGGTCCGGCGCTGGCCGCTGTAACCGCGACGCTCGGCCCAGACCGTGGGACCGCGTATCCCCCCAGCCCCATTCTGCACCCCGAGGGCCCAGCTCAAAGCCGCGATCCCACCGCGGGCCAAACTACGTTTTCCTCAGGCCTCCTCTGGAGGTCATGTAGAGGGGAAACCTACCGCCGCGCCGGCTTGGAGATCCACCGAGAGGGCCGTGCTCCGGCGCCCAGAGGTGCCTCCTCCGTGCCCCTGTGGGACCCGCGGTTGGGCTCGGCGCGCTCCAGGTCCGGGTGCGGCAGTGGCGGGGCGGGTCTGTTGGTTCCGGAGCGGAGGGATTGGCGGCTGGAACTCCGGCGTTTGCGGAAGTGGGCCCTGGCCTGGAGGGGACCCGCAGCTCGGGCCTCCGAGCAGCCGCCTGCTGCCCGGGCACGTTGCGCGAGGGCTCCCTTCAGCCCGTCTGCGATGGGGCGGGTGAGCGGGTAGGGCGCAGTCCAGCATTTGACCGAGATCGGCCGCATTGCTTACTACCTGGGCCTCAGTTTCCCCATCTGTGACGTTGTGAATAACACGAACCACCACCTCGTGGGGAGTCTGTGAGCTCCCGTCCCTTTCTGGGTGACTCTGGATCTGCATTTAAAGCCCTGCAGTGATTCTGCGCTCTCACATTTGCAGACTCCTCAAGAGCTGAAGGCTGAGAACCTGGCCCACACCCGGCTTCCTCTGAGCCCCACTACTCCATCCGTAAAATGCGTGCGCTGCCGCCGCCTTTCTAGACGTTGCGTGACGACTACATGAATCAATCCGTGTAGCCTTCTTAACACGGGGCAAGATGGTGCCTAACAGGGGCGCCTGGGTGGCTCAGTTGGTTGAGCGACTGCCTTCAGCTCGGGTCACGATCCCGGAGATCGAGCCCCGGCATCGAGCCCCTGCATCAAGCTTCCTGCTCGGCGGGAGGCCTGCTTCTCCCTCTCTCACTCCCCCTGCTTGTGTTCTCTCTCTGACTATGTTTCTCTCTCTCAAATAAATAAATAAAAACTTTGAAAAAAAAAAAAAAGATGGTGCCTAACAGACACTCCGAAAATTGTGGCTGCTTTTTATAAAATGGGTTTTATTATTGTTATTATTTATAATAATCAATACAATAAATCAATGGCAATATACAATATATAAATATACAAATTAAATAACTATAAATAGACAATAAGTTAATAATAAAATACTTAATTATATTAATTATTAATATAAATTAAACATAAATGTCCAGCCAACAGACATTTATGGAGCTCTGTTGTGTTCCAGGCTCCAGATGCTGCCCCAGCCATTTCCAGCTTTGGAGCTACCCACTTGAGGCCCTAGTTCTAGAGCACATTGCCCAAATCCTGGTCCCCACATACAGTACAATAAAATGGTTTGGGGTGTTTTGTTACTCAGCAATAGATAAACCAGCCCAGGCATTCCTTGATGTGTTGTGGTACACAGTATACTGTGACATCTGCTTTCTGTTTGGGTCTGGTCATTTTATAGAAATAGAATAATAGGGGCACCTGGGTGGCTCAGTGGGTTAAGCCTCTGCCTTCTGCTCAGGTCATGATCTCAGGGTCCTGGGATCCAGGCCCACATTGGGCTCTCTGCTCAGCAGGGAGCCTGCTTCCTCCTCTCTCTCTGCCTACTTGTGATCTCTGTCAAATAAATAAAAATCTTAAAAGAAATGGAATAATAGAATATGTGGCCTTTTATGTCTAACTTTTTTCACTTAGCTCCCCATGCCTAGTCCCACTTTTCCCAAATGATCTTGCCTCTTGTAAGTGCCATCTGCATTTCATGGTTTTCTTTATATTTTTGTCAAAGGGAGGGGGTGCGGCTGTCCTGTGCATTTTAGGATGTTCAGCAGCATCTTTGGCTTCCAACCACTGATTCATATCAACTCATTTGTTTTTGCTTAGATCCACTTATTGAGAGGGAATTGTGACATCAACCAAAAATGTAAACGCAGCCAGAAGAAAGGAACTCCATGTGTAAACACCTGAACAGACTACTGTGCTTAAGCTGTGCTTGATGTTGAAGACAGAGGCCCTGGGCTTGCCCTCACTCTGACAAAAGGGAGATGGCTTAGAAAATGTCAAAGATTTCCCAGTGCCTTATGGAGACTGTTCCTTTCCTGCGTGCTGCCATAACAAATTACCATAAATTTAGTGATTTTTTTTAAAGATTTTATTTATTTGACAGAGAGAAAGACAGAGAGGGAACACAAACAGGGGGAGTGAGAGAGGGAGAAGCAGGCTTCCCGCCAAGCAGGGAGCCCGATGTGGGGCTCAATCCCAGGTCTCCGGGATCATGACCTGAGCCGAAGGCAGTCGCTAAACCAACTGGGCCACCCAGGCGCCCCAATTTAGTGATTTAAAACAATACAGGGGTATCTGGGTGGCTCAGTGGGTTAAAGCCTCTGCCTTTGGCTCGGGTCATGATCTCAGGATCCTGGATGGAACCCCACATTGGACTCTCTGCTCAGCAGGGAGCCTGCTTCCCCCTCTCTCTGCCTACCTGTGACCTCCCTGTCAAATAAATATATAAAATCTTTTTAAAAAATACATACTTATTATCTTATGCCTCTGGAGGTCAGAACTCCACTGTGAGATTTAGGAGCTAAAATCAGGGTGTAGGCAGGGCTGCATTCCTTCTGGAGAATCCAGGGGAGAATCTAGGTTCTCCATTCTCCAGGTTCTAAAAGTTGCTCACATTCCCTGTCTTGTGATGACACCACTCTGACTTCTCCTTCTATCATCACATCTCCTTCTCTACTCTGTCAGCAACCCTCTTATAAGGATTGCTGTGATTTTATTGGACCCACCTGAATAATCTAGGATGATCTCCCTATCTCATGACTTTTAATCACATCTGCAAAGTCCCTTTTGCCATATGAGGTAACATATTCACAGGGAGTGGGGACTAGAACGTGGACATATTTGGGGGCCCATTATTCTGTCTACCACACATACGCTGGACTCTAAACCCAGGTCAGCAACAGTTCCCATTATGAGGCTGGCATGGCCACCAAACAGCTAGCACTGGGTGTAGCCTGTCAGATGGACAGTTTGGAAGTATGCAGAGGGCAGCTGGTAATGAGCACAGGTCAGAGAGACGCAGGAATCAGCAGGGAGCCAGTGGTCAGACAAGTGAGAGCAGACAGAGGGGAGAGGAGGAACCAAGCCTAGAGACACAAAGAGGTGACCCAGCCCTGATCACCTCACCCACTGAGCTGGATGCCTTCAGTTTCTGTTGAAATTCCTCTCTTTACTCTCTCACCTTTTCACAGCTTTCAAGACTCTAGGAAATCTGTCCAAGCCATCTAAGATTCCTCAGCTACTCGGGTTTGCTTTCCTCACTTCTGGCATCCTTTCCCCCTCCTGGAACTGCCAGGCTCCTCCAGATCTTGCTATTAAGATCCTGAATTGAATGCCAGCCCCAGGATGGAGGCTCCAGCCTGGGGCCCTGAGGCTGATTCCCGGTGAATGCCCTGGGACCTCAGGAGAAGCCTGTCCTGAAGCCCAGCTCCCTGCTGGAGGACCGTGCTGGGACACTGGCCTCTCAGAAGAGGGACTTGTGTGAAGGGCTGGCAGGTGGCCTGACAGCTTTCTAGGGCGCAAGCGCCCAGGGCTGTTCCTTTGGCATGAGCCTCAGTGCAGCGACCTGACAACCGGAGGGAGTTGGATTCCTCGCGTGCAAGCCCCACTGTCTCCCCACTGCCCTGGAGGACCCGGGTGTCCCTCCTGGATCCCGTGCAGGTGACCAGGGAGCGTCGGGAGGTGAGCCCCCGCAGGTGACCAGGGAGTGTTGGGAGGTGAGACCCCGCAGGTGACCAGGGAGAGTCGGAGGTGAGCCCCCCCCCCCCCCCGCAGGTGACCAGGGAGCGTCGGGAGGTGCTTGTCCGGTGCTGCTCGCAGCAGTGGCCCCACTCTTCCTCTGTGTACAAATGGGAATGCAGATCATTGCTGGGTCCGACAGGCGCGACTGCCCCAGTCAGGCCCAGACGCCGTCTCCTTGGCGACGACGCCCAACTCCAGCCTCGCGGACTGCGTGGAGATGCCCCCGTTGCCATGGCAGCCGGAGGCCAGCTGTTGGACTACGTTTTCCAGCAGGCCCCGCGAGGGCTCTGGTCGCTGTCGCGGCGGCACTATAGTCCCTCAGTGCCGCGGTGGCCCGGAGGAGGGTGGAAGGCTCCGCGCTGCGTGCGGGGCGGGGACCAGGGGACCCGGGCGGGCCGCCCCCGAGCGAGTAAGTGGTCTTCAGCGCGCACCCGCGACTCCAGCCTGCGGGGCGGGGAACTGCGGGCGCTCAGCGCGCCTTCCCCCCGGCCTCCTGTCCGCCTCCCCGCCTACCTTCGGCGCGCGGGCTCTGAGCGGAGGCTTGCCTCGCGCGTTTGAAGCCCAGGGTCCCGGGTGGCCGCTGCAGGCCGGGCCTTCAGTTCCGGGCGCGCCTGCGGGCTCTCCGTCTGAGACCAAGCCCCACGGGGGGCGGCCCCAGGCGCGGGAGCCACCGTCGCGGTTCTCAGAATCGAGCTCCCACCGGGCTCTGCACGCCTCCACCCCTGCCTTGAGGCCGCGGAAGCGGTTCTGCGCAGGCTCTCCCGCTGCCCGCGTTTGTCTGTCTCGCCGCAATGACCTCCGGTTCTCCGAGGTGGTTCCTTCTCGCCAGCGCTCCTCCCTCGGAGCCGCCTGCTGGCCGCCATTTGGCTCGGCCGCGTGCCCCGGCCCCGACCCGGCAGTGGCCCGCGGGCCAGGCCCCCGAGAGTGCAGGCGTCCCGGGAAGACCCGCGCAGAGCGGAGCTGTGCCGGGCCTCGGGGTGCACCTGCCCGACTGGGCTGCGCACTGGCCGCATAGACCAGGCCAGGGGTTGGCCCAAGTGGGGAGTGTGCAGACCCCGAGGACCCGCAGCCCGAGCAGCCTTCCCCGGAGCTGTCGTCGTGCAGTTCTGCGGGACTCAGCCCCCCGCGCGGCCGAAGGCGGCTGTTCCGTGTCCTCTTCCCATCCGCCAGCAGCACCGGGAGCCCGAGGGAGGCTGGGGGCACACTCGACGTGCAGGGCAGATGGGGGGGCGTGGTCAGAGCCTCCCGGGCAGCTGCTCTGCAGACCTGGAGACCGGCTCCCAGGAGCCCTTGCAGAGCCCGGCCTCAGATCCCAGGTCCGTGACTGGGAGGCCCTCCCGGTTCAGGCAGGGTAGTTTGGAGGTGCAGGTTGGGAGCAGGGCAGGGGAGGCAGCAAGGCTCCGCTATAGTTGGCGGCTTCCACTGGCTGTGTCTGATGCTGGGAGCCGGCTTTCTGTCACGGTAGATGGACAGAGGAAGCCACCTGCGGGAGCAGGGTGTCTGGGGACAGTCTGGAAATGCCCTGTGCACATGGCTAATGGGTGACCCTTGGTCCCCACATTCAGTGAGTTCAGGGTTTCTTCCTGCTAGGTGGAAGCTGTTTTTTCCTGGGACCACCAGGTCTTACCTGACCCTCTGCACTGAGCAGTCATCTGCCTCCACATCCCGAGATCAGGAGAGCCCCACACCTAAACCCATTCATCCTAGGAATGGTGCTGGACCAGTCTCTGTATTAAGTTTTTGTGGCTGTTATAACAACTGGGCGACTTAAAACAGCAGAAATTTACTACCTACTGGGTGGCTTAAAACAGCAGAAATTTATTCTCAGTTCTGGAAGCCAGAAGTCTGAAATAAGATATCATCAGGGCCCAGTCCCTGAAAGCTCTGAGGCAGAGACCATCCCATGCTGCCAGACTATCCTGGCTTCTGGTGGTTTCACATGTCACTTGGGTTGTGGCTGCATCACTCCAGTCTTGGCTTCCACCTCTTTTCTCTCGCTCTTTGTCTGTCTTTCTTTTATAGGGATTCTTGTTAGTGGACTCAGGGCCCACCCAGGGAATTCAGGTTGATCTCATCTTAAGATCCTTAACTACATCTGCAAATATCCTTTCCCAACTAAGGTTTGTCACCTTCAGAGGTTCTGGAGGTTAGGGTGAATATGTATCTTTCGAGGGTGGGGACACCATTCAGTCCACTGCAACTTCCTTCAGCAGAATCTGCCCAGTCTTGGGTGATGTCACACTCTGCCATCCTCTGCCCTATCCACTGATTCCATGGTGATTGGCCAGGCTGTGTTCTCCCACGTTGGTGGGCCCTTGGCCTCTGGATCCCTGAGGTTCCTGGAGGTCATGCTGGGTGCTGGCCTGGGGCCCTGCTCTGGCCACCAGCTGTTGTGCAAACCAGGATATGAAGCCAGCAACCATGACCCTGCAGGGACAGCATTTACAGGAAGCCCTGCGGCAGGGTCATGGCAGGCACCCAGGTCCTGCTGTCCCTTACATCTGGGGCATAGCAACCTGGTATCACACCATAGAGACCCAGATCCCAGCCGTGGGGCTTCCAGAAAGTATGATTATAGAAGTCCTGGTTCCTCCCCTGGGTTGATGCACAGAAATCTGGGTGCCTACAGCTCTTTATGACTGGTGGTCACCCACCAGAGGGTGAAGCCCACACTTTTGAGAGGCAAAAGGTGAATGCTGTGGAGGGTGGTGGAGAGCCAGTGGCTAGCCTGGTGTGGAGGGCAGGGCTCCATGGTCAGACAGAATGGGGTGTGAGCTCCTTTGTGAAGTCACAGCTTCCCATCTGTAAATCAGTGATGACAGTGCCCTGGGGCTCAAGACACCATGAAGCATCTCCCTGGGCCCCAGCTGGTTGCCCATTGGTACAGCAGGTGTGTCTAGCTTCCTACCAAGAGTTTTCTCCTTGAGATGAATGGATTAAGAGACATGTGGTTGAAGAGAAGTCTGGTTCCGGGGGAGAATGCTGTTGATATGGAAGTTAAGCCTCTGATGGGAAAACTCTGCTTGGCATACAATCCGCTTGGTGTACAATCCACTTGGGTATGTGGGAGAAGTTAATATTTTATTTTTATCTAGTTATTTTGAAGACCTTGTTTTTCTCATTACGAAAGTATTGTTAAACACACACACACCTCTCCATCCCATGCATTCCTGTCACTGTGGCTGGGGCTCAGATGACATCCTCAGATGACATCCTGGGTGTTGCAGGACGGACTCACCTCCGGGGCTCTGCAGCACACCGGAGGCGGGAACGCTTTGTGCCATGGGCGCTTTCCCTTGTTGTTTTTTGAGATACGGTTCACATAACATAAATGAACCATTTCAAAGTGTACAGTTCGGGTTGGTTATTAGTGTAATTTTCGTTTTTAATATATAATTACTGTGTTGTGCAACCATTGTCTAATTCCAAAGCATTTCCAGCACCCCAAAATGAAATTGCATGTTCATTAAACAGTTATTCCCCTTCTTAGTCTTCCTTCCCTCAGCCCTTGGCAATCACCAGTCTACCCTTTGTCTCTATGAATTTGCCTCTTCTAGATTTTTCACATAAATGGAATTATATACTGTGCTCTTTCTGTGTCTGGCTTCTTTCACTGAGCACAATGTTTTCTGAGGTCCATCCATGTATTAGTATTTCATTCCATCTTATTGCGGAGTAATAGTCCCCTGTGTGGATAAACCACATTTTGTTTATCCCTTCGCCAGTTGATGGATATTTGGGTTATTTCTACCTTTCAGCTGTTACATAAAATGCTATCATGAGGGGTGCCTCTCTGTCAAATAAATAAAGAATATCTTTTTTTCTTTTTAAAGATTTTATTTATTTGACAGAGAGAAACACAGCCAGAGAGGGAACACAAGCAGGGGGACTGAGAGAGGGAGAAGCAGGCTTCCTGCCAAGCAGGGAGCCTGATGCGGGGCTCGATCCCAGGTCTCCGGGATCATGACCCGAGCCGAAGGCAGTCGCCCAACCAACTGAGCCACCCAGGCGCCCCAGTAAATAAAATCTTTTTAAAAAAATGCTATCATGAACGTCTGTGTGCAGGTTTTTGCTTGACTGCCCGTTTTCATTGCTCTCGGCATGACACCTATGAGTGGAACTGCTGTGTCCTGCGGCAACGCCACGTTTCACCTTTCGGAGAACCACCAGGCTGTTTTCCACAGTAGCTGACTGCATCATTTCCGTTCCCACCAGCTGTGTGGGAGAGCATTGTGCAATTGCCTTTCCTCTGCCAGGTCTTCTTGTCCCTCTGTGCTCACTCGGGCAAAGTCCGAGTGTGGAGACTTAGCTGGAAGAGGCTAATCAGCCCTTGCTGTGGATCCATGTAGTATAACAGGAAGTATGCAGGTGACACTTTCTGAAACTTGGACTCCCAGCTTGTCTATTTTATTTGCACAGCAAGCTCCGCGTTCCTGAGAAATCACGTCCCTTGGCCTTCCCTAGGTGGGGCCTGTGAGGACTCTGCAGGAGTCATGGCCACTGTGCCCGGGTCCATCAGCCCTGGGCATGGTGTCCTCTGCGGGTTAGATTCCTGTCCATCTGCTGTTAGGGTAGTCAGCACTGGTGGGCAGGTGGAGCCCGCAGCTGCCTGCTCCCCAGTTAGCCCATGTGGTTCCTCACTCCTGTATTTGAAGAGCTGCATAGTCCATATCTCAAGGCAGACAGGCAGAAACACAGGAACGAGGGAGGACAGTAGCCATTTCCCACCTAGAATATCCTTGGACTCAAATCCGCAAGTGTCTGGGAAAGAGACATGCCCTGCCCCTCACCTCCTCCTGCTGCCTCCCTCTATAAGGGCCCCATGGACAGTCTGGCCCTGGGGTTCTACATGCCAGTCTTCAGTATCACCCAGATGTCCTCCTGCTTGCTTGAAGTCTCTCACCCTGGGGGCTCTGAGCACCTCTTCTTGGGTCTCAAGCTCTAGGTGGCTAAATTGTCAGGTGAAACACAGGCACAAAGTGGTAGTTGCCACAGTGGGCAACCTGTTGGATTCCCTAGGCCCCATCAGTGCCACCCAGAGAGAGAGCCAGCAGGATAACATCCTTATGGCCTGAATGTGGCCCCATGAAATCTTAGTCCACCCAGACACTAAGTGGCTTTGAGGTGCAGCTGGAGAAAGGTGGCCTCATCAATCTTGGGTGGAAGGCCAGACTCACATAAGCCTGGAAATTACAGTGAGGGTCGGTACTTATCACACGTGCCTAGGGTGAGGACTGTTTGAGTAAGCTCAGGTCACAGTGTGGTCCTGTCCTTACTGCCACCTCAGTTTCTTCGGAGAATGCCCCAGACTCTTTACTCGCTCAGCAAGTGACCAGGCAAACCACTCTTGCCATGGCCCTTCAGCTTCCCACACTCCAGCAAGCAGCGTCCCGAATAGCAGAGTACTGGTGGCGGAGCTGCCACTGTGACCTTGCATGATCTGGGGAACGTGTCAAACTCTGCACCTCTCACCCTGAACCAATTCAGTATGTCTGATTTTCACCCCAAGTCAACCGATTTCTGCCGTTGTGGTTGTCATGTCCAAGAGCAAAATCACCCACCAGAGATGGTTGGCAGCAGCATCCTGAAGAGAACCACCCACATCCAGTTGCTCTGAAGTATCCTTGGCTGAAAATGTGTAGAGAGACTTGGTTAAATGCTTCCTGATTCTTTTTAGTTCCAAGTCATGTTATTTCAAGCCACTGGTAGCCCCGGGCACCTGCTTGTTAGAAGTTTGCAAAAATGACAGAAAAACAACACTGCGTCAAGGGAGGGTTGGTGAAACCATTTCACAAAACAGACTCAAATTTTTGGAACTTTTTTTTTTTTTTTAAAGGGAGAGAGGTGGGGAGGGGCAGAGGGAAAGAGAGAATCTTTTTTTTTTTTTCTTAAAGATTTTATTTATTTGACAGAGAGAAACACAGCCAGAGAGGGAACACAAGCAGGGGGAGTGAGAGAGGGAGAAGCAGGCTTCCCGCCCAGCAGAGAGCCCGATGTGAGACTCGACCCCAGGTCTCCGGGATCATGGCCTGAGCCGAAGGCAGTCGCTTAATCAACTGAGCCACCCAGGCGCCCCAAGAGAGAGAGAATCTTAAGCAGGCTCCACACCCAGCACAGAGACCAAGCAGGCTCAGTCTCACAATCCTGAGATATGACCTGAGCCAAAATCAAGAGTCAGATGCTTAACCGATTGAGCCACCCGGGCGTCCAAAATTTCTGGGACTTTTGAGAAGGGGTATCTGCCTTGCACAGAAAAGGGGACCAAGCAAAAAGACAAGAACCTGAGCCTCCATGCTTAGTGAAGTGTTGATTTACTGTGGTCACATATTCATATCCCAAAGGCTGTGCTAGGCAGGTCCATATTTGTTCTGGAAGTAACAAGAATGTAGGAAGAATTCTCATTCTTACCTTGGCCTCTTTAACAGGTTAGTCCTCTGTTAGTGACGATTGTTGATCGGTAACCTAATCGACATGCAAGTCCTCCTTTTTTTTCCTTTTCTTTTTTTTTTTAAATTTTTTTAAAAAGATTTTATTTATTTCACAGAGAGAAACATAGCCAGAGAGGGAACACAAGCAGGGGGAGTGAGAGAGGGAGAAGCAGGCTTCCCGCCAAGAAGGGAGCCCGATGTGGGACTCAATCCCAAGTCTCTGGGATCATGACCTGAGCCGAAGGCAGTCACTTAACCAACTGAGCCACCCAGGCGCCCCCTTTTTTTTTCCCTTTTAAAGATCATTTAATTATTTATTAGAACAAGCAGGAGTAGCAGCAGGCAGAGGAAGAGGGAAAAGCAGGCTCCCTGCCAGGCAGGAAGCCTGAAGCAGGGCTTGATCCCAGGACCCTGGGATCATGACCTGAACCGAAGGCAGAAGCTTTGCTGACTGAGCCACCCAGCCACCCCTTGTCCTTTTCCTTTCTATATTCCTACCCACCAGGTGGGCCTTCTCGGCCTGACCTTCCACGTAGGTTTGCTGCACATCAGAGTCACCCTCTCATCCTGCATGTTTTTGCTCTCTCCTGCCAAGCAAGTCCCCACCCAGATGGGACTGTTCTGAGCTGCTTGTGTATCCTTCAGGATTGCGGACGAAACATTCAGTTTTGTTTCATCTAGATGACATCTTGATTCATATACTGTGTCTTGCCAGTAAAGCATACAAAGACCTCAGAAAAAGCCACTGTGGTAGGCAGAACACCCCCTACCTTCCCCAAAAGATGTGCACGTCCTAGTCCCTAGAACCTGTTACTTCACACAGCAAAAGGGACTAGGAGGTATGATAATGGATCTTGATATGGGAGAGTATCCTGGATTATTGATGGTGGGCCCGATGTAATCACAGTCTCTTTGTATAGAAGAGGCGGGGGCGGGGGCACAGTCTGATGTTTCACTGCCAGCTCTGAAGGTGGAAAACAGGGCCATGAGACAAAGTGGGTGGCATCTAGAAGCTGATTCCAGCCTCTGAGCCTCCAACACTGCTGAAACCTGGCTTTAGGACTTCTGTCCAGACCCGTGAGCTAATAAATTTGCATTGCTTTAAGTCACTAAAGTTGTGGTAATTTGTTACGGCAGCAATAGAAAAGTAACAGCCACAGTGTAATTTGGAAATAGTAATAGGAGGCATCAGGCCTTCTTGGTGTTGGGTGTTGCTGCAATGATCAGGGCCCCCAAGTTCAGCTGCTTACATTTATCATGCCCATTTTGTAGATGAGGCTGGCGGACCCGAGAGAACCAACGTTGCTTGGTAGAAGTGAGGAGGGGCAGACCTGGGGTCCAGCCCTACTGTCAGATGAGCCCACCTCACACCTCCCAGAAGACCTGGCTGATGGCAGGTGAATAGTTTGGCCAGGTCAAGGCAGGGAGTCAGCAGGGCATGCTGCCAGGAAGCTGGTGGTTAGGAGTGGAGCTGTGATTCTGGGGAGTGGGCAGTTCAGTAATGGGTATGTCTTGCTAAATGGAGGGGGCTGCTGAGGTCCCAAGCCAAGGATGATGGTGCTCCAGCAACTGGTAAAGAGGTGGGATGATACTCTCTAGGGCCTCAGTGACATCCTAGACCTTGGCAGCTGTCAGAATTAAGGGCAGGAGGCCCCAGGGTTCTCACTAGCTGATGTCATTTCTTCTCTTCCCTCGGCTATGGAAAGCTGGGGGCAACCCCATCGCTCCTGGGGTCATCGTTCTTTGGCAGTTCTCCCCTCTCCCCTCCAGGGAACTGCCAACCTCCATTTCTCCTCTGCTCTTCCAGATCCTACAGCCAGGAACCTGTGCTGGGGACTGGCCCCAGGATGGAGGTTCAGGCCCAGAACTCCAGGCAGGGAGGCATCCCCACGGCAAATCTCCAGGGAGCCGACAGGGGCCAGGAGGAGAGGCCCAAGATGGAGCAGAGGCCCCTGGTAGAGGACCCAGCCAAGAGACACCCCTCTCCAGAGGGAGACCTCCATGGAAGGACAGCAGGTGGCAAGTCGGCTCCCCAAGGCAGGGGCTCCTGGAGCTGGGGCCTCGGTGTGAGCCCCAGTCCCGGGACCCAACAGAGTGCAGGAGCGGGATCCCTGATACAAAAGCCATGTGGCCCCACCTCCTCTCAGAACCCCAACCTAGTCATTCCTCAGGGACTCGTGCTGGGGACGGCCCCTGTTGGTGCCCAGTTGGTACCAGGGCCTCCAGCCATAACTGCTGCCTGGCGCAGCAAAGCAGAACACCCCGGGAGGAGGAGTTCCCTGGTGTGTCGTCATTGTGGAGGCCAGGTGCTGTGCTGGTGCTGCCCCACGATCCAGCTGTGCCAGGTCCACACCTGGGGGGGGGGGCTTAGGAACAGTGCACAGGCACCCAGGCCTTCCCAAAGACTTGCAAGTGACCCTCTTTCAGCAGAAGCCCTTGGAGGAGTTGCCCCAGGCCTGCGGTTGCCGGGAGGACTTGACCGGTGGGCCCTGCTGGCCCCGCAGGAAGCCGTGCACATGGCAAAGGGGCCTCTCCTGTGTGCCTGGTGTGGCGAGCGCTTGGGCAGATGCCTGGCGGCCCCTTAATGGGTCCTCAGTGTGGACAGGCCTCAGGTCCTGGCCGCAGTGCCCAGCGCCTGACGTCTGCGACCAGAGCGGCAAGGTCTTCCGAGCGCGTCCATACCGGCGAGCGACCCTACGAGTGCGCCGAGGGCAGCAAGGCCTTCCTGCGTTGCTCCGGCCTCTACGGCCACCGGAAGACGCACTCGGCCTAGCGCCACCGCCGCAGCCTGGCCCTGGCCCGGACGTCCTGCCTCTTGGGGTGCCTGCCCTGCGGGGACTGTGGCGAGGGGGGCCGGTTGGCGGGGAGAAGCCGTACGCGTGCCCCGAGGCCTTTGCCCGGGTCTGGCACCTCGGGGAGCACCGGCGCGTGCACACAGGCGAGAAGCCGTACGCCTGCGGCGAGTGCGGCAAGGCCTACCGCCAGCGCTCGAACCCGAGTCGGCACCGGCACGCGCAAAGCCCCACCAGGCCCTACTCCTGCCCGCTGTGTGCCAAGGCCTTCCCGGGCCGCTCCGAGCTGCGCCAGCACGGGCGCCTGCACCCGGGCGAGAAGCCCTACATCTGCCAGGACCGCGGCAAGGCCTTCGTGCGCAACGGCAGCCTAGTCGCCAACGGCGCGCGCACACAGGCAAGCAGCCCTACGCAGCCGCCACTCCAGCCTAGATGAGCGCCGCAAGCGCCACGCCTCCCGGAGCCCGCCGGGCGGCCGCGGCCGTTCTCGAGCACTGTACGTACTCACTGAGTCCCGCTGTGTGACCCCTCTCCAAGGCGCGCGCGCAGCCGCGGTTCTGGCGAAGCTCACGGGAACGCGGGAACGGAGCGCCCTGGGCGCGGGGGCCGCGTGCGCGCTCGCGAGTCCACCTCCGCCTCTCCGGGTGGGCTGGAAAGTGGGGAAGTGGGGGAGCGGGGGTGGGGGGTTCACTCCCCGGGGGCACAGGCAGAGAACTGTGGAGGTAACATTCGACTCCGGGACCTCCTGTTGCACCTGCCTAGGGGGCTTCGTTAGCCCTCGGTGCCCCCTCGGTGTCCGCACACCTATTAGTGTAGCTTGGACCCGCCTCCTGCGTTTGGTCTTGAAGACTATCTTCTCTGGCCTCCCTGGGCCTCGGCTCACCCCTGTGACCCTCCTGGGCCTGATGGCCGCAGGCTTCGTGGGGAGGGCCTCTACCTGCCCTGGCCCCGAGTGGCTCCCGCTCACTCCACAGAGGGCTCCCCTTGGAAGGGGATTCCCTGGAAGCCTTGGCTTGGTTTGTGATTGGCAAGTGGGGATCTCATGTCGAGACAGGGTGATCTAGCCAGTGCTCCTCTTCCGTCAGAGAACTTGGGCTGGATGCCATCTCCAGCTGCACGGGAGGAATCAAGGAGTGCGACCCAATGTGCGGCCACAGTTCCCCGTGGCCAACACCACATCATGGCAGTCCACCAGACCTCAACGAGCTAGCAGCACCATTCCTTCATCGCAGTATATATAGTTATCTGTGTAAATGATTTCACTTTTCTCTCCACTCCCATCCTCCACCCTCCACACCAGTTCCAAAGTGACACCCCCACAGCTCTGCACTTTGGGTGCACTTACTATATGCCAGGCACTGTGCTGGGCACTCTACCCTTGATCACCCCATTTAATCCTTGCCCTAACTGGGAGCAGAGAGACAACTGTCGACCCATAGCAAAGGGCCCTGGAGAGGCCATGTGGCCCAGCCAGAGCCACCTGATGGGAGAGCAGAGTTGGGTCATCATTGAGTCCAGGACCTGGGCCTCATATACTTCCAAAGGGTTCCCAGGTATGGCCTTTTGAATTGCAAATTCCCTGCAAATCACCCTTCACTTTGTGTCTCCCATCCCAAAGCTCCTGTCCACCTCAGGAAGATGAAGATGCACAGGCCCCATGGAGTAAGGAAGCTTTTGGCTCTTGATTCCCTGGCACAGCTTGCAGGGCATTCTTACAGCCCTTCATTGTGTGCCTGCCTCAGGGCCGGGCACTTTACATCTTCCACACTCTGCAATGTTCCAGACTGTGGAGATGGCTGCCATCCCACATCCCAGATGTAGGAGAGATGGGCACTGCATCTGCATCATCTTCCCTTGCCTCTTTGGGCAAGCAATTGAGTGGCTGCTGGGAAGGCTAGGAGTATAGGAGACTCTGAGCCCCCAGAATGGAATCTGGGAGGGGAGGCAGACACACAGAACCCAGGCTCCTTGAAAATATAGAAATATAATAACATGGAAATGCAGCTCACTCCAAACTGCACGTAGGCAAATAGATGTTTAACTTCAAGCACTCTTGTCTGCCCTATAAATATAGCCTTATGGGGATGGTCAGTTGGAAGTCTCACCTGAGTGGAGAACACGCCGCCCACCCAGGCCTCTCAATCAGGACTCCAGCCTGGCTGTCTCTACAGGGCTTCCTCAGGTAACAAGGTTGGATGTTGTAAGTACCCAGTTTTAAGGATTCTATTTATTTATTTGAGAGAGGGAGAGCAAACAGGAATAGAGGAAGGGACAGAGGGAGAGATGTGGGGCTCGACCCCAGGACAACTGAGCCACCCAGGCATCCCATGCAACACTTGATCTCAGGGTTGTGATTTCAAGGCCTGCGTTGGATATATAGAACTTAAAAATAAAAATCTTTAAAAAATTTTTTCTGTCTCTTGCCTTTTCCTCTGGGTGCTTTGTAGCCCTCTGGAAGGAGAACAGGCAGTGGGTGGACACTGGTTCTGGTGCTTGTGCTTGAGGTAGGGGTGTGGATTTAGGATTTCTAGTGTCTGCCTATTCTTTCTCCTTTCCCTCATTATTCTGACCATCGGGAAGGGATCAGGTGTCTCCTCTGTACCTCTTTGGGCCACCTATCTGGTCCCTTCCTATGATGCATCTTTATTATGGAGTAACATAAAAGTCTGAATATAGGTAATTTTACCCCAGATCATGTGAACTTGAAAACATTTGGGTTACTTTTTTTTTTTTAAGATTTTATTTATTTGACAGAGAGAAACACAGCCAGAGGGACAGAGAGGGAACACAAGCAGAGGGAGTGAGAGAGGGAGAAGCAGGCTTCCTGCCAAGCAGGGAGCCTGATGTGGGACTCGATCCCAGGTCTCCGGGATCATGACCTGAGCCGAAGGCAGTCGCTTAACCAACTGAGCCACCCAGGTGCCCCCATTTGGGTTACTTTTTATCCTTTTGCATTTTAGAATGCCCAATTTCTACAAGCACTTGCCTTTAAACCAATGAAATAGAACTCCTCTACAAACTAGTTTTAGGAATACCATCGTGACATAGAGGAAATACCTCCCATTTATGACATACACAGATACACAAACAAGATGCAAACAAAATTTAGCCTTTGTTTCACTCTTATTTGTGCACAGGACATTAAAGACCCAATTTCTGGGGCGCCTGGGTGGCTCAGTTGGTTAAGCGACTGCCTTTGGCTCAGGTCATGATCCTGGGGTCCTGGGATCAAGCCCTGCACTGGGCTTCCTGCCCAGCGGGAAACCTGCTTCTCCCTCTCTCATTCCCCCTGCTTGTGTTCCCTCTCTCACTGTGTTTCTCTCTGTCAAATAAATAAATAAAATATTTAAAAAATAAATAGAGACCCAATTCCCAAATATCCCCCTTTAATTAAATCAAATCTAATTGTAAGATAACATTATAATTTATGGATCCATTTTTTATTTATTTTCCATTTCCAATTAGAACATGGCCAGTTGTTTGTTTAAGATTTTATTTAGGGCGCCTGGGTGGCTCAGTGGGTTAAAGCTTCTGCCTTCAGCTCAGATCATGATCTCAGGGTCCTTGGACCAAGGCCTGCATCAGGCTCTGCTCAGCAGGGAGCCTGCTTCCTCCTCTCTCTCTGCCTAATTGTGATCTCTCTCTCTGTCAAATAAATAAATAAAATCTTTCTTTTTAAAAAAGATTTTATTTATTTGACAGAGAGAAACACAGCTAGAGAGGGAACACAAGCAGGGGAAGTGAGAGAGGGAGAAGCAGGCCCCCCGCTGAGCTGGGAGTCCAATGCAGGGCTCAATCCTGTCCAGGATCATGACCTGAGCCAAAGGCAGATGCTTAAAGACTGAGCGCCACCCCCCCAGGTGGCCAGAATACAAGTTGTATGCAAAGATGTAAAAACTGTAGCAACAAACAAACCAAAGGAAGCCCAGAGTACCTTTGGGATTGCTGCTTCTTCCCCCAAAATCGGGCACTTCACTGACTCAACCAAAAGGCTTCTTAGTTTCTGGTTACTTAGTCTTAACACTTGGCTTTTTTAAATTATGCACACACAAAAAAACAAATTCTGACTTGTCAAAAGAACCCCACTGGGGCCATCTGAGACTCAGGTTACCCTTACCTTTCCCACTGAATTATGTATAGGCTCTGTACATATGTACAGATAGCCTGCCTGGGTTTCCCATGGGTGTGTTCATTGGTTTTCTAGGTGTTCTAGCTTTTGAAGCACAGTTCCCTACTCCTTTTAGTTTGGGTTTTATTTTTAGAATAAGGCTTGATGAAGATCTAAGAATATTAAGATTGGTGGATGGAGAGGGTGCCGCTTGTGTTATTTCCGAATGGCCATGATAAACTCTCTGTGCCTCGGTTTCTCCTTAGAAGGTCTGGAAGCATAGATGAGCTTGGAGCAATGCATGATCAATCCTTATGTGCGTGCCCCTGCATGAGTCAATCATTACCTACCTTATGAGGCGGGAAATCCCTGTGTCCCTTCTCTTTGGAGCTGAGTTATTCAGTCTCATATTTCTAGCGAGAAAATTTACTCAAGTCTTATATATTAATAATATCCATTAGTATAATGCCAAATTAAAACAACCAACTCATCAGCTTACCCCCCTCCCAGGTTGTTCCCACCTAGAGGACATTACCAGTAACCTTGAACAGTTCAAATAAGAGTCAGGACTGTCAACTCAAATTGAAGAGGTCCAGATATCAGGACATCTACCAGAAACATTTGTGAGGCACTAAGGAGCTGGAGGGACACAGAGGGCCCGTGCTCGTACCAAGCATTGAGTTCTAGATAATCCCCAGGTGTTCTCAGGCGAGGTGCTCTGATGTCCTGTTGACTATGCCAGAAAATGTTGATGCAAAATGAACAAATGTTTTAAAATGTTTTGAAGAGGCAGGCAAAGAGTTTTATTCAAGCCCAAGTTAGGGCAGGTGCCCAGTCTACACAAAGAAGAGAGTACTCTGAGGAAGGAACATTTGGCTCAGGGATGTATATGTTTTATACATAAAGACTTACAGGGGCACCTGAGTGGCTCAGTGAGTTAAGTGTCTGCCTTGGGCCCAGGTCTGATCCCAGAGTCCTGGGATTGAGCCCAGGTGCACTCAGTAGGAGTGTGGTTCTCCTTCTGTCCCTTCCCCACTGATGCGTGTGTATGCCCGCGCTCTCTCTCTCCTAAATAAATAAATAACATTTTTAAAAAATGAGTTATAAATCCTCATGATGAAGGACATTCCAGAAAGTTTCAAACTTTATGTTTTTAGTATGTGCAAGTCTGTTTGACTTTAATCTTACGGGACCCAGGGAGGTTTTTTGTTTTTCTTATCTTCATGTTTGGAATGCTCCTTTTTGTTTTGTTGTTGTTTTAATGAAACAGGCCTACAATGTGTGCTCAGGGCAGACATAGAGCCCATACTTTGAGGTTTTGTGCAGTCATTTTGATCTTAGTAAATGTTAAAGTTTAGCTTTCCTGGGAGCCTCGGAACAGGGCCCACAAACATTAGAAATTGAAAATTTCCTTGGTCAGTTAGTATTTATTATATTATTTTAATTAATTTTTATTTTAAAATTGTATTTGCCATATTTTAAGTCATTTTACTTGTTAATGTTAATTGTTATAGTTTGCTATATTATTTTAAAAATCATCATTTTTATTATTTATTGCTAAGTTTATTAATGATACATAATTATTGATTATGGTTATTGATGAGGCTCCCAAAGGCCTTGGAGTTTTGCCCTTTGTACCCACCCCCTGCAGGCCCCCCCTCTTCTGGAAGGACAAATAATAGAGAAGAGGTCAATGCCCCTTGCTGCCCCTGTCCTCCCTTAGGCTTTATCATTCCAGACACTCCCTGGCTGGAGTGAGACTGGCTATCATGTCCATGCTTGGGGCCCTCCTGATGCTCTGGGGTGAGGTTGCTGGGGCTGGGGTCCCTTGGGGAAGGAGGGAGGAGGGACAGGAATGGGAGCCTCACAGATGCCCTCTCTACAGGTCTCTCATTGGGCCCAGTGACTGAAGCAGCGGTAGGTGAGTCTGGGTCGGGTCTTGGGGGAAGGAGGCACCTGCAGAGGTGAGCCCCTATCCTGGGGCCCAGCACTGACTTCCACCTGCCACGCAGTATTCGACCCCCGGCCAGACCTGTGGGCAGAGGCCGAATCGCTGCTGGAGCCCTGGGCCAACTTGACACTGGTGTGCCAGGCCCGCCTGAAGACCCCAGAGTTTGAGCTATTCAAGGATGGGATAACCCAGGAAGTTGTGCGCCTTGATTCACCTGCCATGGAGCACCGGTTTCCACTAGGAGCAGTGACGAGTGATACCCGGGGTCTCTACCGCTGCCGCTGTGGCTTGGGGGGCAGATGGACTCAGTTGAGCAACCTCCTGGAGGTGACTGGAGCAGGTGCGTGGGGGAGCGGGGGGCTTTAACAGAGCCAAGAGACAATGGGGAGAGGGCCGTGGGGCAGGCCTCCTTTCCTTCCTCTTCTGGTCCTACTTTTCTGACATGGGAGTGGGGTGAGGAGGGGGGTCCCTGAGCAGCTAGATGGCCTTCGGCGAGTCATCTGACATCTCTGATCCTGTTTCCTCATCTGTAAAATGAGGGTGATGTTCGCACTGATTTATTTTTCTTTTCTTTCTTCTTTCCCTTTCTTTCAGATTTATTTATTTTAGAGAGAGCATGTGCATGGGGGGGGGAGCAGAGGGAGACGAAGAATCTTTAAACAGACTCCCCACTGAGCATAGAGCCTCCCTCACCATCATGACCTGAGTGAAATCAGGAGTCCGAAACTCGACTGAGCCCCCCAGGTGCCCCTCCCTCCCATTTTCACCAGTGTAGAGATCCTAGTCTGACTGCGCCGCAAATGTCTCCCAAGTCATTCAGAGCCACCCATCAACCCTGCTCCACCCACAGAGACCCTACCTCCCCCTTTGCTCTCAACTGAGCCAGTGTCTTGGATCACTCCGGGTCTGAAGACGAAACTGGTGTGCCGTGCGGGATTTCGTGGCGTGACCTTCCTGCTGAGGCGGGAAGGCGATGATCAGTTTTTGGTGGCTGAGACCTCTAAAGATGCAGAGACTACCTTCACAGTCCAGCGGCCTGGCAATTACAGCTGCAGCTACAGGACCCACGAGGCAGGTGCACCCTCTGAGCCCAGTCCTACTGTGACAGTCAAGGAGCTAGGTGAGTGTGTGGACCATCCCAGAGGGCTTCCTGGGGTAGGAGGTTCCTGGAGGACAGAACTGCATTTACCTTGATCCCAACCCTGAATACCCTTGCCCAGGACTGGGTCTTGGAAACAATGTTCACACGGTTGGATCACACCTGACCCGAACACTGACACTGCAGCGCCATGGGGGGGCTGGGGATAGGCCACAAGGAAGGGTGTTCCTGGGGCTGCTGAGACTGGGCAGAGGTCTGGATGTCCCGCTGACCAAAGCTTTCTCAGGAACAGTCCCACAGCGGGGGCAGAGGGGGGTGTCCAGGACTCGAGCCCCAGCGACCCTCCCTGCCTTGCAGAAGCCCCGCCGCCACCCACGCTGAGTTTCCAGGGGGAGTCTGCAGCCATCCTGCACCGCGGGGCTGACGTGACCCTCCAGTGCGTGGCGCCCCTGAGCGGCGTGGAATTCCAGCTGCGGCAGGGCGAGGAGGAGCTGCCGGTCCCCCGGGGCTCCAGCAGCCCAGACCGGGTCTTCTTCCACGTGAACGCGGTGGCCCTCGGGAACGGTGGTCTCTACATCTGCCGCTATCGGCTGCACGGCGAGCAAACCTGGTCCTCCGACAGCGCTCCCGTAGAGCTGCTGCTGAGCAACGGTAAGCCTGGCTGCGGGAGGCTCCCACTTGGCCAGGGGCCTGCAGGGCGGGAGCGGGAGCAAGCACCTAGGGAAGGGTCGCCCAGAACTGGAGGACTCTGGCTGGGGTTCAATCCCAACTCATCTGCCTGGCCTTCGTTTCCCCTACTGAGAATGGGACAATGAGTTCAGCAACCCCAAGGCTCCAATAAGAATAATTGTGTCGGGCGCCTGGGTGGCTCAGTGGGTTAAAGCCGCTGCTTTCAGCTCAGGTCATGATCTCAAGGTCCTGGGCTCGAGGCCCCAGTTGGGCTCGAGGCCCCAGTTGGGCTCGCTGCCAAGCTCCCTGCCTCTCTCTGCCTGCCTCTCTGCCTACTTGTGATCTCTCTGTCAAATAAATAAAATCTAAAAAAAAAAAATTGTGTCAACACGCAAGTCTGGCACAGACCGTGCAGGTGCGGCCACCTGCCGGGGGCCTCCCGGCTCTGGGTGGCCGTCCCAAGGCCTGTTTGTGGAAGGGAGCCAGGCCAGGGCTGCAGGACCTGCCAAGGACCTCCAGAAGAGGATGCCCGCCTGCAGGGGAGCACTCGTGCTCTTGGAACCACACGTCCTGGGCTTGGTGACAAAACCCGACCCCTTCCCCACATCTGTTTTTAGGGACAAATTAATAAGGAATCGTGTAGGACTGTGTGTGAGGGATCTGGTGAGGTCTGGAGGGTGGTTCCGTTTTAAGCGGAGGTGGGGGGGAAGGCGGGCCTCCTGGGAGGGAGAATGCGCGAGGCTGGATCGCACCAGAGGCCCCAAGCCTTCCCCGTGGCGCCCGGATCAGCCCGTGTCCTCCCTGCAGAGGCTCTCCCTGCGCCCGAGCTGTCCGCCGAGCCCGCGACCCTACACCCCGCGCCCGGCGCGCTGGTACAGCTGCGGTGCCGGGGCCCTCGGGCGGGCCTGCGCTTCGCTCTGGTACGCGAGGACGCCAAGCGCCGAGTGTCCCGTGTCCTGAGCCCCGAGGGGACAGAGGCCACCTTCGAGCTGCGGGACGTCTCGGTGGTGGACTCCGCCAACTACAGCTGCGTCTACGTGGACACGGTGCCACCCTTTGAGGGCTCCGCACCCAGCGTGCACCTGGAGCTCCGCGTAGATGGTGAGCCCGCTGGGGCCCCAGCCATCAGCAAATGAGGGTGCTGCGGG
The DNA here is from genome assembly GCA_004023965.1 of Spilogale gracilis. Lineage (NCBI taxonomy): Eukaryota > Metazoa > Chordata > Mammalia > Carnivora > Mephitidae > Spilogale > Spilogale gracilis. The sequence goes on from PITA01007205.1 coordinate 82,697, forward strand.
GAAGTGCAGCTGACTTTCCGCGGGTCCACACAGCAGACCCTTCTGAGCAAGGGAATTTCGGCTGGGGGACACCTCGCATTTGGCGTATTTCCTGTGCTCTCTGCCGGGAACACTGTTTCCCTTGGCCATTTATTCTTTTCCGACACCTGTCTTGAGGCCCTGACTGCCAAATGCTGGGGACCCCAGGAAGTCTCAGAGCAGGCCCAGGTCTAGGGAATTTGCAAGGCCTTGGGGAAGAGGGTGACTCGGAGGATAAGAGGAGGAGTCGCATCAGTTCAGGACCAGGAAAAGGAGCAGAGGTGTGTGAGAGCAAAGGGTACCATCCTGGAGGGATAGAGCAGCCAGCAGGCCTGGGTTTAGTGGGAGGCAGGAAGGTGTTGGGGGGCTTGGGCAGCTGTTGCTTGAGGGGAGGGACTCACTTGGCTGACCACGCTGTTCCGGCTAGGACTCCCTCCCAGGCCAGAGCTCCGGCCCCTGTGGAATGGGACAGTGGTTCCAGGCCATGATGCCGTCCTGCGCTGCGAGGGCCAGGTGCCTGGTAGCCTGCCCGAGGTCACCTTCGAGCTCCTGCGGGCAGGTGAAGAGGAGCCTTCCACCAGACTCTGGACCAGCCACCCCTCAGCAGACCTTGTAGTGACCTATGTGGGGCCCCAGCACGCGGGCAAGTACAGCTGCCGCTATCGCTGGTGGTCGCCCAAACCCTTCGTGTCTGAGCTCAGCGACCCAGTGGATCTCCAGGTGGCAGGTGAACTTTTCCTCTGGTTCTGTGAGCTGGGTTCCGCCTTCCTGCCTTTGCCCAGATTGTGCCCTCTACAGGAAGACCCCCTGCCAGCACAGTGGTTAGTGTGTCTAGTCTGCTGGGGTTATGAGGGAAGTTGCTGGCGGGGAAAGGACACATGCAATGGCCCTGGAGCAGAGAGTCGTTTGGTCAGCTAGAGCACCTGGAGGGAGGCCTATGGGTGGGAGGGGTCTCTACTGGCAGCTGACCAAGCTACTTCCTTCCTGAGGGGCCTCAGTGAGTTCTGCCCCAATTTCATTAGGGAGGAGGGCCCATGATGCCTCCCTCCCTTACCATTTATCTTTTGTCAAATTTGTCTAGGAAGTTGATCCAGCTGCAGACTCACGCTGCTGTCTTTGGCAAGCAGTCAAGTAGTTTCTCCAGTCTGGCTCTGATCCCCCCGCTGCAGCTGGAGGCTGGACTGCCCTGGAAGTACTGGATTGTCCCTCATTCCTCCTAGAAATCAATAAAAACGTGAAGAGAGACTTTAAAAGGTGTCTTTGGCTAATAGCAGCTTTGGTGCAGGGGTCTGTTTGTCCAGGATCCTGTGTCCTAAGGTGGACAGGCTCTGGGTTGGATCCTGAGGATACAGGGGCCAAGGACTGGCTTCTTGGGACCACATTTTCCAAGATTACCTTTTGCTTTCTTCAAGCTGCCTCCTATTCTGCCTGGTCCCTAGCAGGTCTGGGTAGGGAGTGCCCCAGACATACCCAAGCCCACCTTGACCGAACTGGCCCCCACTGGAAGGCTCTTCAGAAAAGCTGCATTTTGTAGTTTTGTTTTCTAGACTGAGTGGCCACCAGCTGGTGGTGCTAGAGTCTGTCCCCAAAGGCTAGGTCTCTCACATTGGAGACTGAAACTGTTGGAGGGATGTGACTCCTCTTTATTCTTTCCCATGTTCCCTCAGATCTAGGCCCTTTGCCTGACCCAATACCTCCCTGGACAATTCATTGCCCAGTCCACTTAGAGCTTGGCCCTCGAGGCATAGGCATACGAGCAAGTTTGTATTAGCATTATCAACTAATACTTGCTAAATTTTGTTTAAGGAACTTGCCTATTTCAGCTGAGTGGTCTTATTTCCTGGTATAGTTGTTCACAAAATTCCTGTATTCGTTTGATGCCTACAGGGTCTTTAGTGATATCACTTCTTTCATGCTTGATATTGTGTCCCTTCTACCGAACCACCCCACCCACTTCTCCCCCTCTGTCAATCTAGCTAGGGGTTTATCAATTGTAGTAATCTTTTCAAAGAACTAACTTTTGGATTTGTTCATTTTTTCCCTATGGTCTCTTTTCTACTTTGTGGATCTCTACTTGTATCATCATTATTCTTTCCTTCTATTTCTGAATTAATTTGTTCTTTTTCACTTTTTCTTTTTAGATTTTATTTATTTATTTGACAGAGAGAAACACAGCTAGAGAGGGAACACAAGCAGAGGGAGTGAGAGAGGGAGAAGCAGGCTTCCTGCTGAGCAGGGAGCCGGATGTGGGGCTCGATCTCGATCTCGGGTCTCCAGGATCATGACCTGAGTCAAAGGCAGTTGCTTAATCAACTGAGCCACTCAGGCGCGCCTCTTTTTCACTTTCTTCAGGAAACACGGATCATTGATTTCTTAGGGGTAAACATCAGTAGCTCATTATTAGGCTTAAAAACAAGTCTGTATTAATTTAAATAATAGAGAATTCTTTGTGGATAAAAAAATAATTGGCAATATTTAAATCCTGGCAACTTCATCAATTATATCAAGTTGGTTGGGTGTTTAGCTCTTCTGTATCCTGATTTCCTATCTACTTGTTTTGTTGATTATAGAGTCTCCAACTATAATTATGAATTTATTATTTTCTTCCAGTTCTATCAGTTTTTGCTCCCTGTGTTTTAGGGCTTTGCTGTTAGATGCATAAAATATTTGGAATTGTTATTTCTTCTTAGCGGATTGACTTTTATCATTATGTAATGTCCCTCTTTATCCCTGGTAATTTTCCTTGTTCTGAAATCTACTCGGTATATTAATATAATCACTCTCACATTCTTTGGTTAATTTTTGTATTATATATCTTTCTCTACGGTTTATTTTTTCAATTACTTTTTTTTTGAGTATAATGGACATACTTTACATTAGTTTCAGGTGTACAGCAGTGATTTGACAAGTTTATACATTACACTATGCTCACAAGTAGTTACCATCTCTCACCACATAACACTCTTACAATGTCATTGACTATATTCCTTACATCGTGCCTTTTATTCCTGTGACTTATTCATTTCATAAATGGAAGATTGCATCTCCCAGTCCTCTTTAAAACGTACCTATATCATTATATTTAAAGTGGTTTTATTTTTTTTTTAAGAAAATTCATTCTGGAAAACTTTTAATTGGTGTGTTTAGATCATTTACATGCAATATAATTACTGATATATTTGGATTTGGGTCCATCTTTTTCTTTTGTTTTCTTTGTTCCTTCTGTTAACCCTGTTTCCCTTTCCCTGCCTCCTTTTAGGTTATTTAAATATTTTCTAGAGCCCCATTTTATTTATTTATTTTAAAAAGATCTTATTTGACACAGAGAGAAACATAGTAAGAGCATCATTGGGGTGGGGTGGGGTGGGGGTGCAGAGGGAGAGGGAGAAGCAGGCTCTCAGCTGAACAGGGAGACTGATGTGGGGCTTGATCCCAGGACCCTGGGATCATGACCTGAGCCAAAGCAGATGCTCCACTGAGTCACCCAGGCGCCCCTTATTTATTTTTTTAAGATTTCATTTATGAAGGTGCCTGGGTGGCTCAGATGATTAAGCATCTGCCTTTAGTTCAGATCATGATCTCCTGGTTCTGGGATAGAGCCCTGTGACAGCTCCCAGCTCAGTGTGGAGTCTGCTTCTCCCTCTGCCCCTGCTTGTGCTCTCTGTCTCTGTATCTCTCTCAAATGAATAAATAAAATCTTAAAAAATATTTTATTTATTCATTTGAGAGAGTGAGAGGACACAAGCAGGGGGAGTGGCAGAGGCATAGGGAGAAGCAGGCTCCCCAATGAGCAGGGAGCCCAATGTGGGGCTCCATCCCAGGGCCCTGTGATCATGACTTGAGCAGAAGCCAGATGCTTAACTGACTACGCCACTCAGGAGCCCCTAGAACTCTATTTTAATTCATGTATTGGGTTTATTTCTTTGTAGAGTGTGTGTGTGTGTGTGTGTGTGTGTGTGTGTGTGTGACATTTCTCTAGGGATTACACTATGTGTACCTCACTCTTCAGTCTACATAGAATTAATATTATACCACTTACAGTGAAATATGAAACCTTATCACTATATAGTTCTATTCATTCTCTCCTCTAATTTTTTCTTTAAGATTTTTTTATTTATTTACTTGACAGATCACAAATAGGCAGAGACGCAGGCAGAGAAAGAGGGGGAAGGAGGCTTCCCAACGAGCAGGCAGCCCAATATGGGGCTCGATCCTGGGACCCTGAGATCATGACCTGAGCTGAAGGCAGAAGCTTAACCCTCTGAGCCACCCAGATGCCCCTCCCCTCTAATGCATTTGTATATGCATTAAAATATACAAATCTCAAATCTATCACTGAATGATTTTGACACTCTCCCCTCTACTGTGGTCATATATACTACATCAACATACACTGAACACTCTACCAATGTTATAAATTTTGTTTTCAATGGTCATGTATCTTGTTTTAAACATTCATGTCTATTGTAAAGATCAAACATTTATAATGTGTTACTCTTTCCTCATTACCAAAGTTCCAATTTTCTTTCTGCTACCACTTCCCTTCTACCAAAACCACACTTTAGCCTGCTGGCAAAATTGTTAGTTTTGCATCATTTGAAAATGTTTTTATTTTACTCCCTTTCTTGAATTTTCATTGGATATAGAATTTTAGATTGCCAGGGTTTTTTTTTTCCCAGCACTTCAAACATGTTGTTTCTCTGCCTTCTGGTTTTCACTCTTTCTGACAAGAATCCCATAATCTTCTGCACTGATCTTTATAGGATATATAGTTTTTCACAGACTGTTTCCAAATTTTTTGTTTTCAGCAGTTCAATTATGATTGTGCCTAGGCATGGATTTCTTTCAGATTATGCTGTTTTGAGTTAACTGAGCTTCCTGAACCTGTAAACTGACACCTTTTCCAAATTTGGAAAGTTTCCAGTAATTACTTCTTCAAATATTCTCTCTGCTATTATCACAAAGAATGTGGTAGCATTTCCAACTACTATGGTCTTCACAGTTCCTGTGATTCTGTTCCCTAATAAGGATGTCATGAGCTGTCTGGTTCCAAACTATCACATCTTCCTAATGCACTGTTCTTTTTATAAAAGCAACAACAACACAGTGATCCTATGACCCTAACAATGCTTGTCTGTGTCAACATCTATTTTGTTGAAATTAATATAGTTCTGTTGTCTTTCTTCAGATTCATGTCTGTCTTGTATAACCTTTTCTATTCCTTTGCCCTCAACTTTCCCATTTTAGATGTTTTTTCTAAAGAACATATGTCTGGATTTGAAAGAAATCCAATGCTAGTATTTGTCTTGGTTTGTTGAACATAGTAGTGCTTATTGAAATTGCTGACATATTTGGATAGGCTTTCAAATCTCCATGCTTTCAGTCTCTGACTGTATAAACTTGGCCACGTTCCTTCCTCTGTAAAATGGGGACGGTCATCTTGCCCTGAGTGTTGTGAGATGATGTACATAAATTATTTGGCAGACTGAATAACACACTTAGAGCCTTAATAAAGATTCCTCTTCTCCCCGACTTCCTCCCCCTTTAAACAAACACGGGAAGACACATAGGTCATGACAAAGTGGGTGGTGGAGGTGCTCAGAGCATCAGGGAGTGGAGTTTCAGCTCTTCTGGGCCAAAGACCAGGAAAGCGGGGACAGAAAGAGGTGGAGATAGGACACTACAAGCTGGTGGCCAGACCCTGGGTTCGGTGCTGCACAAGGGAGGTCATCTTACTCCTGCTTTATAGATGAGCAGGTCACTGAGGTTCAGAGAAGTCACTTATTTGAGGTCCCAAAAGCAGCCCTGGGGAGGAGTAGGGCTCAGCAGCCTGACTTTAGGCCCACATCTTTCCACTGCCTGCAAGCTTATTGGAGGCCTGATCATTTCAGTAGGAATGTGTATCTCTCGTCTCTGAGCTTTTCCCTATGTCTGTCAACTTTCTCTGAGTCTCTCAGCCTTGGTCTCACTATGAGTGGCAGTCTGCCTGTGTGTAGGTGTATCTGGGACTTTTTCAGAGGTACTGATACAAGATCTCTGTTCTCCTGGGTCTCAACCTTCCTGTTCTGAAGGAGTCCTCACTCCTCAGTTGGTCTGTGACGAAAGGGAATGAGCTCAAGACACAGGGAGAAACAGAGGGAAAGATGGTGACAGTGATGACAATGAACAGCACAAAACAGTATGGCAAGTCATATGGTTAACATGTGATGGGAGAGAAAGAAAGACTGACACTCTGAAAGTTAAGAACAGAGTTGGTGACAGTTACGGACACGGGCCTGAAGAGGGCCGGGGATGTAGAACTGTGAGAGAAGGCCAGAGAGAGCACTGATAGCCTGCTGGCAACTGTGTAGAAACAGGGGAATTCTGGGGTGACAGAAAGGGCAGACTCAATAAGGTAACATTTTATTGAGGTCACTGTCTGCCAGGCTTGTCTGAAGGCTGGGGGTCAGGTCAAAATGAACATGAATGGCAGGTGAAGGAGTCTGACATATATCCCAGAGGGCAGTACTTTGAAGCCATTTCCACATCACTGCACAGATGGAAACATGACAGTATTCACATGCACATACAAGGGTACCTGGAGAGGTTGCCTGGGGCCAAAACTTATGTCTTGGCATACCTGTAACCTGTTCAGGAAGTTTTGCCACAGGAGGTGAGGCACTGGAGAGCTTTCCATTATGGAGTGACACAATCAGGTTTGGACTGCAGAAAGAGCCCGCTGGAGGCTGGTGTGGAGAATGAAACAGCGGGGGGAAGGAATGAAGGCAAGAGACACCTGCTGGAATCCAGATGAGAGGTGATGAGGGCTCACAGAACATGACAGTGGTGAAGACGGACTACAGGGAAGTTTTTGGTAAAATGAACAGGGCTGATGACTGGTGGGATATAGAAGAAGGCAAGGAGAAATAGATGCTGCACATGCATCATGCTGCACCCTTGGTTAGAAAGAATGTGAGAAAGACCAAGGGCCTGGAGAAGGCCTCACAGAAGAGGCAGTCTCACAGGTTGGCCTTGGAGTTAGACATGAACAGGTGGAATGAAAGAGTAGGTGTGAAAGCACAGAGGTGGGCGTGGGCTGACATCCCTGCTGGGCTAAGCAGGAGAGGAAAAAGCAAGAAGAGCAGCTATATGGGAACATGAAACCAGAGCATCTTGGGACCACTGAGTCTGGACAGAAACTTCACCACAATTGCCTTGGCTCTGAAGACCAATCTAAATCATCAGCTCAGCTGTCCTTTCTCTGAAATGGGCCTGAGTGGGGTATGGAGGGGAGCAGGATCCTTCTGGAAGCTTCTCCAGCTGGCCTGAACAGCTCTGTGTTCATCTGGCACCTCCATCTGGGTCTCCAAATGCAGAGTTGTTCCCAGACAGCCTGAGCTGAAGCACCTTATCATTTTGGGGCACTATCAATTACCCACCCCGTTATCTGTTCTTTTGGAACTTAAGGTTTCTCGTAGATGCTGAGCCTCTGAGGGGAAGTTGTTCTGTGTCCCATTGCCTGTCTTTGGTTACTGCAGTACTGTGATGTGGATCCTCAGGTGAACCATGAGGGCTGAGCTGCGGCTAAAGGCCTTCCCACAGTTGCTGCACTTGTATGGCTTCTCTCCCGTGTGGATCCTCTGGTGCTCAATGAGGGAGGAGCTCTGTGCAAAGGCCTTTGGACAAACCTTACACTGATATGGCTTCTCTCCGGAGTGGATTCTCAGGTGGCGGATCAGAGCTGAGCAGTCACTGAAGGCTCTCCCACAAGCATCACACTTATAGGGCTTCTCCCCAGTGTGGATGCGCTGGTGCTGAGTCAGGTGGGTGCTCTGGCTGAAGGCCTTCCCACATTCATCACACTCATAGGGCCTCTCCCCTGTGTGCACCCGCTGGTGCTGAGTGAGATGGGTACTGCGGCTGAAAGTTTTGCCACATTCCCCGCACTTGTAGGGTTTTTCTCCAGTGTGGATCCTCTGGTGCTGAGTTAGGTGGGTGACCCGGCTAAAGGCCTTCCCACACTCTTTACACTCATGGGGCTTTGCCCCGGTGTGGATGACTTGATGCTGGGCCAAGTGAGTGCTCCGGCTGAAGGCTTTCCCACACTCACTACAGGTGTAGGGTGTCTTCCGAAAATGGCTCTTCTGGTGTGTCTCCAGGGCTGAGGGGCTCTGGAATGTTTTCCCACATTCACCACACTTGGAAAATTTCCTCCTTGGGTATATGCATGGAGGCGCTGTCCTATCACCATCCACTGGATCAAATTTCTCTTCTGGTGTCTTCTCTTGTGAGGTGACAATTGGCCACACATTGGGGCTATTCCCCAAGGCACCAGATTCACAGCTGGGCTGGTCAGTGGGAACATCCTTGTGAAGCTCTGAAGTTTTCCTGAAATCCATCTCTTGGGGGACAGACTTTGTCCAGGTTTCCCCCAAGAGTCCTGCCTGCCTCTCTGAGCTGCCCTCAGGTTCACAAACATCACCAAAGGTGGGTCCCAGGGAAATACCTCTCAGGAGGGTTTCGGAGGCCCTGTCTAATGGCTCTGACTCTTCCAAATCACTTTGCTTGCAGCTTGCCTCTGAGAGCTTGGCTTCTGGGTCCCATCCTGAAACAATCCGAACCACAGCATCACCACTCTTTCCACACAGGGCTCCCCCCCAACTTGGCCTGGGTCCTGGTCTCACTCTGTAAGGGGAGAAACAGCCACCCCTGACCCCACTGGCCCCACTTCCAAAGGAAAGTTTCTCAGTTGGTGTCCTGGATGACAAAAGGGCATAGGATTGTCCTCCCACACCACTGAAAACTGGATCACAGGTTTCAAACTTCCCCTCCCAAACTCTCCATTCTTTAAGGCTGCTGATTTGGATTTAAGTGTCAGAAGGAAGACCCTGAGGTTGAACTGAACGCAAAGAGTGAGAGTGAGAGCAAGTAAGCACACACAGGGGTTTGTCCTTGCCTAGTGCCTGTGTACTTGCTCCCCTTGGGCAGGCCCCTGGTCTCAGTGCCTTCTGAACCTAGACTGCCTACTGACCATTTTCTGCAGGTGCTCAGTAAATATTGGTTGAATGAGGGAATCAACTCCAGATGATGACAACTGTGCAATTTTCTACGGTAGACTTTACCTTGAACCCTAAGTAAACAACTGCTGCTGAAGTGAGCGGGTGATAGGCTCACCTGGCCTCCCTAAGACCCCGGGAGGCCTGAAGCCCAATCTTTCTAAATGGCTGTGAAGGCAGAGTATGGTTAAAGGTAGCTACAGACGGGGTTGTGTATGAGGCAGTAGCATGCTTGAACTGACCTTTGACCTGAACTGACCCTTGAGGGGTGCACAGGGCACCCAGGGACACTTAATAGCATCATGCATTGGACAGATTCCAGGAAGAGATGGGGGAAGGCAAACAACTGCTGCTTGAGTCCACAGTGGGGTCCCAGCTCTGCCACTAGCCAGCTCCAGGACCTTGGGCAGTCCTGTTTTTGTCTGGCCCTGCTTCCCCACCTGTACGAGAGGGACACTCCACTGCTCGCCTCCCAGTGCTGCTGGTCATTCTTGGGCTCTTGTTATGGGCTAATATTCAAGTACAGTGGGTCATTTCCATTGCCTCATTTCAGCTTCAATCTGCTTCCACAAGGATATACTGCGACAACTTCACTTCAACAAGGAAACTGAGGCCCAGATGAAAGAAGGTCTTGAGTAACTAACTGTACAAGATGACACAGTTGGCTAGCGGCCAAGTTGAGATTTCAACTGCAGATCTCAGCTTTCCTCCTCTAAGCCCACAGCTGTCCTCCTAACTCCCCAGCCATATGCTTGGTCCCACATCCCCCTTTCTTCCACTATTCTAGAAATCACACAACCTGCCTTCCTAGAATTCACTGGTCCATATCATATCACGGGGCCTTCACCCCCACCATACCCTCTGCCTGGACTGCCAGTTCCTTCTCCTGTCTCAGTGCCATATTGCCCTTTCTCTGACAACCTTGACCCTGCAGGAGGATGGGGCCATTACCCCCTCTCCCTGTCCCTGTGACCTCTGCCTGGGCACAGCTGATGGGGCCAAGGGAAGAGGGAAGACCAACTTCTCCAGAAAGGTCTGTTTCTCAAGAAGCTAAAAAAAAAAAAAAAAAAAAAAATCACCCTAACAGCCAGTTTCAACCGTGTTTAGTCTGTGTCAGACACTGACATTGAGGTAGGCATTATGACTGCAATTTCCATTTTATTCACAGGGAAACAGGCACAAGAAAGTCACATGACCAGAAGGAAGAGGAGCAGTGGTTGGATCTACCAAGCCTCGATCATATTTCTATTCCACCTACCCACAGCATGCCTCCTCCCTGGTTGTGGTATACACAGGCTATCTGCTGCCATCAAGCTGGGCTAGGCCGGGCCCTTCTGGGAGAAGCCTTCACTCCCTATTCTTGGCTGTCCTGCCATCCTCTCTGCATCCTACAGACCCTCCCTGGGCTGGGATATTTGTGTGGGTCCCCTACAGCAACAGTGCCCACTCTAGCTAAGGGCAAGTGTGACTCAGCCAGATCCTACAGGCCCAGCAGAGGGAGGATTCAGAGGGGACACATGGAGACACCTGGCATTTCTGCCACCTCCACCCCTACCCCTACAGGCTTCCAACCCCCCTGGTTTTCTTTGCTCATGTTAGTCCCTGGGATCTGGTCAGCCAAAAGACAAGCACAAGACCTCAATCAGTTCAGTTGGCCTCAGCCCAGGAATCTTTTACAGTTCTCCCGGGGGTTTCTGAAATGATAAGACATAAGCCTTGGTTACTGAGCCAATTTTATCTTCAATGAGGATAGAAGCTACTTAAGAGTAAAGCTAGGGGTGCCTGGGTGGCTCAGTTGGTTAAGTGTCTGCCTTCGGCTTGGGACATGATCTCAGGGCCCTGGGATTGAGTCCCCAGTCAGGCTACCTGCTCAGGAGTGAGTCTGCTTTTCCCTCTTCCACTTCTGTGTACTCTCTCTCTCAAAAAA
>PITA01007206.1:0-39378 GCA_004023965.1 Spilogale gracilis
AAAAAAAAAAAAAAAATGCCTTCCGTGTTGAATTTCTTTGGTGTCTTTGTTGAGAATCAGTTGGCCCTATATATGTGTGAATGTATTTATGGATTCTGTTGTGTTCGATTTATCTTTATATCTATTTTCATAATACCAAAATCTTTTGATTAGCTCTATCTTAATATAGCTTTAAATTAAATAGTAAAATCTGATACAGAAATTTATCCATCTTTGTTCTTTAAAATAATGCTTATGTGATTCTGGTTTACTTTTTTAAATGTAAATGTATAAATTTTTATTTTAAAAACTCTCAAAATATCAGAGCACCTGGGTGGTTCAATTGTTAAGAGTCTGCCTTCAGCTCAGGTCATGATCCTTGTGTCCTGGGATCTAGTCCTGAATCAGGCTCCCTGATCAGTGGGAAGCCTGCATCTCCCTCTCTCACTCCCTCTGCTTGTGTTCTCTCTCTTGCTGTGTTTCTGTCTATCAAATAAATAAATAAATATTTTTAAAAAGTTAAAAATAGATAAAAAATAAAACTCTCAAAGTATCAACTTCTACAAAAATACCATCTGAGATTATGACTGTGATTGCACTGAATCTGTAGATCAATTTGGGAAGACCCCTTTACTAACAAAGTGGGTCTTCTTTATTTATTTAAATCTTATTTAAATTCTTTCAGCAAAGTTGTATAATTTTTAGTATAGAGATCTTAATTTTTTATTGTCTTATTTCATGTTTAAAATTTCTGATACAATCATAAGTGCAGGTATACTTAATGAATTTCTGACATTAGTTGGGAATAATTCAGTTTTTAATTATAAGATATGTTACCTGCATATTTTTTTATAAATATCCTTATCTGTTTCAAGAAGTTCCCAACTATTTTTAGTTTGCAGAGAGTTATTATGACCGTATATGCTTTAACTATATCTTTTAAAGTAATATTTTTTCTTTTTATTCTCTTAATATACTGAAGTTTCAGTTATTAAGCAAACCCTATTTAATCATATCATCCTTTTTATGTATTGTGGTATTAAATTAGATAGTATTTTGTACCTGCAATTCTAGATTTGTAATCCTTTCTTAATTTTTCCTCTATTTGCTTTCTTGTTTTGAAATGTCTTGATCAGATATGGATGCTGTGGTTTAGCTGGCCTCATAAAATAAGGTAGGGAATGTTTCCTTTTCATTTATTTACTGAAAAGAAAATGTGAATTTTCCTTGAATGTTTCAGAAATTCACTAGTAAAACTATCTGGGCACAGACTTTCCTTTGAGGAAAGTATTTTGATAATCAATATATTTTTTGTAATTATAGAGCTATGCAGGTTTATTTTTATAATGTTTTTTATAAAATGTCAGTATTCATAAGCTATATTTTTCAAAAAAGTGCCTAATATTTTGAAATAATTAATGTCTATGCATTAAAGTTTTAATAATACCATCTCATATGTGAATATTTGCGTATGAGATCTTCTTTAAACCCTAATATTGGTGATTTCTATTCTTTCTATTTCTTACATGTTCAGTCTATCTAAAATTTTAAGAATTTCAGTGATATTTTTAAAACACTATTTTGAAGTTTTGTTTTCTTGTTTCTGTTTAATTGGATTCTGCTTTTTTCTTTATTGTTTCCCTCCTACTTAGTTGTATGTTCTTTGCTTTTGTTTTACTCAAGCCCTCTGATAAAACTATAAGTCACTAATATTGGATATAGACATAAACACTGATACAGATCATTCTTTTTAAAATAGCATTTTAAATTCTAGGTCTCTCTGTGAATACTGCTTTAAAAACAATTCAAAAATGTATATTCATTGTTCTTTCATTGTTCCTAAATTTCAAAATAGTTTCTACTTTTTCTTTAAATTTTTGACATGTGGATTTTTTATGTGTCCTATTTGCCAAATACTGTTTTCCCAATTTTTAAAATCGAACTCTAAAATGATTCTACTGTATTCAGAGGAAAAAAATTAATAATTTTATTGAAATTTGTTTTATGGTCTAATATATAGTCTATCCTAGTAATTGTACCATGCATGCATGTGACAAGAGTCCTGTTTTCTGTCTTTGTTAAGAAGTGACCTATAGGGCACCTGGTTGCTCAGTAGGTTAAAGCCCACGCCTTCGGCTCAGGTCATGATCTCAGGGTCCTGGGATCGAAACCTGCATCGGACTCTCTGCTCGGCAGGGAGCCTGCTTCCTCCTCTCTCTCTGCCTGCCTCTCTGCCTACTTGTGATCTCTCTCTCTGTGTCAAATAAATAAATAAAATCTTTAAAAAAAAAAAGAAGTGACTATAGGCAATAAAATCAAATTAGTTAGCAACTTGACTAAGATCATCTATGTATGTAGTATTTTTTTTAATCTAATTGTCCTAACAATTTCTAAAAAGGGTTTATGTTATTGTCTTTCTGTTTTTATTTCTCTCAATCGTTGCCTCATGTATTTTGAAGCTCTGTTTTAAAGTAATACATGTTTAAATTTATGTCCCCCTGATTAATTGTTTCTTTCCTCATCATTTTGAAACAACCCATTTAATTGTTAGAAGCACACTATATCCTCAGATCTATTTTTATCTATGGTCAGGATAGCTATTTTACTCCAGTCTTTTTTTGCTGTTTGTTTGGTACATACAAATTTCATACTCATATTCAAACTATGTTTTTATTAGAATATTTAGGGCAATAAATTTCAATGCAATTAATGTTATGTTTGGACTTATATTCATTGCTATGCAATTTGTTTTCTCTTTGTCCCTCCTTTTTGGTCTCATTTCCTAACTTCTTTTTGATTGTTTGTTTTAGTATTTTATGTTTAATATATTTAATAAAGTCTGTGGGGCTTTTTAAAAATTAAGATGAGTTTTGCATAATATACAATTTACCATTTTAAAGTGTATAATTCAGTTCAGTCACAATACTCTGAAATCAGCACTACGCTAGTGTCCAAAACTTTTCCAACTCAAAGCATCCCCATACCAATTAAATACCTATCCATTCCCCTTTCCTCCATACTCTCTATTTAAATCCATGGAGATGTGCACTTAATATTTGTGGATATTACCCACAATTAGTTTCCATAACAATTTTGTAAATTTAAAATAAAGTATGATATAAGTAATTCAACACAAAACTGAACTATTTTGATATGTCAGAAAATTGCAGCCACAGTTTTTAGGTCTATCAACCACATGGAGCCCAGTCAGTTGCCATAAATGAGGATGATGTTAATGTGAGGCATTCTTCTCAGGCAAGCTGTCTCCTCCATCTCTCACCTATCTTTTAGAGTGTGCTTGTCATGTTAAACAATTTTGATGAGCAGATACAATCTGTTTGTTACAGCATTGACAAGCTCACATTCCATATTCATCCAGATATTATCATTTCTGAGAACTGAGAACAAGAAGAAAATCCTAGGGATAAATGTGAACATTTCTTGGTCATTTTTAAGAGTCAGAGCAGCTGTTATTTAACTGAACTCTGATGTGTCTTTTCAGTGTGTATGTATGTGGTATGTGTATGAAAAAAAGAGAGAGAGAGAGAGAAAGAGGGAGTTTTGTTTTTGTTTTCCGGGAGTTAGATTTCTTGAAGATTTATCTGTTGACATTCTTAAGGCTTGTATTGAAGGTGAGGCCACCCAGAGAAATTTAATGGTGCTTCTGCTGGTTTCTTGAAAGTACTTTAAAATGGATTACTTTTAAACTAAATTTTTGTCTAAAATTTTTCAAACCATCCGATTGGAGTGACTTTAGCCTGCAAACACATTGAAGGACCTTACCATTACTCACAACCTACCTTCTCTATATTTGAGAGAAAGGAAATATAATTACCCACCTAGAAATGTGTTAGCTAATTTTTAATAGGTTGATATGATTATGTTACCTATTTCTAAGTTCATGAGAGTGTGAAAAGGGTGAAAATAAGTGTTTTTCATACTGCACACATTCAGCTGTGGGAAACCTTATTCTTCAGAAGCTTAATGTCTAACTACTGTAAACAATAAAAATCCATTTCTTTGCATTTATATCTTGTCAAACTAACAAACAGTAAAATACGCATATATACTCTCCAGCATATAATTTATTTATACACACATACCTGTGTTGAAAAGGTTTAGGGTACCTATTATATAATGTTAATATAAGTGTATATTTGCATAGTACTTTTAGAAGGTAATTTGGGTTTATGTATCTAAAGTTTTTAAAAGGTACATAAAAAAAATAAATAAAAGGTACATACATACTATGACCACAATTTCACCCTTGGGAATTTAGCCTAAGGAAATAATTAAGGTTTTGCAGAATAGCTATAAGAATGGTCACTGTAAAATTACATATACATGGAAGAAAAATAATTAAAAAAAACAGGAAAGAAAACTAAAAGCAACTTAAAAATCAAAATAAAGAGGTCATGAGCATGTATTATATTGTATCATTAAATGCGATACTATAGATTTTATTTAAAATAAGATTTATAAAATAAAGTAATTGAAGAATAGAATGTTTAAGATGTTTGCCTACTGCCACATAACTTTTAAGTGTTGGAGCTAGGATGGAAACTCAGTCAATATGTCTCTAGATTCCATGTGCCTTGGTCTATGATGGAATGCTTTTTCCATTATATTATTATTCTTTTACATTGTAAATAATATCTATGCTGTTCAATAATAGTTAACTTTAAACATTATTCATATTATTAGATAAAAATCAAGACAAGTATAGAGAGCATGATTGTAATATAATTGTATGTGCATGTGATTAAAAAAAACTAGAAGGTTACACCCAGTTTTTATCCTTGAGTCATGGAATTATAGGAGACTTCTGAGATTGTTTTGTGTTTTGCTCCCTCCAATTTTCTATGGTGAAGGTGCATAGCACTATTTCTTCTAAAGAATAATTCTACATAAATAATTGGTCTATGCATCACAACTTACATTTGAGTAAGAATATACAATAAAATACAGTAAAATCTTAATTAGCTGAAACTCAAAGTCCATCAGCTGTTGTGTTGTTTTCATATTTGACTTGGTACTTCTGCAGAGAGCTTTTCAGAAGGTAGCATTTGTTCAGAAATTTCCTCAACTGGATTGTATACTAGTATGATCACTCCTTTCAACTCCGTCTGTTCTGTATGCATCTATATTATTATACCCTTATCAGATGAATTAAATATTTTGTACCTTGACAATAGTCACTAAGAATAGTTGAGTAGAAGAACAAGAGTAGTAGAAGAGCAGACTCTGGGTAAAATCTCAAACAGAAATGAAGAGAACTGAATTTATGTC
Source organism: Spilogale gracilis (assembly GCA_004023965.1). NCBI lineage: Eukaryota > Metazoa > Chordata > Mammalia > Carnivora > Mephitidae > Spilogale > Spilogale gracilis. The sequence continues at coordinate 5,269 of PITA01007206.1, forward strand.
CTTATTGACAAGATGGCTGATAGCTATTTGATCCAGCTCATGGCAGCTGATGGTATTGCTTAGACTATACTCTTTTGGTTGCTGTCAATTTATGGCTTTGCTCTGGCTAGAATGAATTTTTTTCTTGGTGGCCTATAGCCATCATAATTGTTGTCACACTGAGCAATTGTGTGCCTTGAGCTTTGAGAAAGATCTCTTCTCTTGGACACTGCCTTGCTTCATTTACTCCCATTACCTTCCCATTGCCACATCATTTGTACCAGGCATAATGCTGAAGACCATCTTGGGGTTGACTTTGATGTTGTTGATACCTCCTCAACTCCTTGCTCTATCAGCATATTTAGTCACGACTTGTTTTGAATAAATGCAACATCCATTCCTATCAAAGAGGTATTTGGGTCTGATCATTGTGTAATGCTCAATAAGATGTAAAAGATTGGTATTAAAAGCAATGCAGTATTATGAATATTCATTTCTATCTCTACCATTAACAAAATTTTTTTTATCTTAAATATGTGATTTAGTATCTCTGAGTATCAAATTCTTTATCTATAAAATAAAGGTAAAGCAGTCTTTTCTGGATAAAAACAAATGACTATTATTATTTCTTTAATTTTCTAGCACAGTCTAATGGCTGTTTAGAATGTGTTTATGTTCTGACATAAGTTTCATAGTGCTGCCAGGAAAACATTTGGAGATTTAGTGCCTTTACTGAAATCCCAAAGAAATGATCTTCAAGCACATGGTTTAGAAAGACATTTGCAGAAAAAGGAGTGAGAAACTTATCCCTGGTATGCTCTTCATCTTCACTTTACTGATACTTTACTGCATGATGTAAAAAAGTATAAAAAAATTATAGAATTTGCTGACTAACATAGAAATTGTCACTGCCAAGAGATTAGAATGTATTTCTGTACAGTGTCTCTTCTATTTACTATTAAACTGAGAGCAACATCAATATGAGAAGATCTTGAAATTAAGATTTGATATACCAGTGTCTATAATTGAACTTTCACTGTATCCTAAGCTTTTGGTTTGTACTTCCAAACTATAGAAAGTCTGAAAAATGCAATTTCTCTAGAGAACTCTGAAGCTACACTATTTCGCAGGGCTGGAAAGTAATTGTGTGAGTCATGGTTCACTGTGGTTAAAGTACAACACTTAGATAATACATTATAATACATGATCATGTCACTTCAAAAAGTTATAAAGCTGCCAGAAATTTCATCTCTGAAATAAATATTCATGATGTACAACTCAGTAATTTTTGATATATAAAATACAATTACAAAAACAGAAATCGGTCATGTGGAGATTAAATCACTGGATCAATTTTATTTTTAGTGATGGCTTTATTGTATCTGAGCATAAACCCTATATTATTACTTTTAAGCCTCAAGTAGGAGTCCAGTCTCTGATGTTGGTTGGGAGAAAGGTGCTCCTATGACATATAAATAATACTTTACCCTGGGCTGATAATCTTCTTTCTCATAACACAAAGCAGTGATGTGTTCAAAAAATAATCTGCATAATAGGATGTGGATCCCTATGTGTGTTACTCTACCATGTTATGGCTAGACCTTACTTGGAATCAGGTTTGTAAATGTGGAATAAGGAAATTTATAAATTTGAAATCAAAGATGTCTTTTCTGAAGCCAAGAGGTATAATGGAAACAAAAACTAAATTGGATGAATTAAGGAGAGAAATGTCTGTACTTTTCACAATGACTTGCCTCAGAACATCACAGCCAAAGCAGAAATTTTCCTCCAGGATCTGACGATCAAATCTAGAAACTTTTACAAACATTTTTCTTAATACAACCAATCTCAAGAAAATTAAGAATAACATAACAAGGCCTTCCTAACCCTAGACTCTGGTTTATAGCTAGAAAACTACATTATGATGTTGATTTTCCCTCCACTTTAAAGCCAGGGTCTGGGATTTGAAGATTTTACCTGAAAGACATGACATCACAATCCCAATATTTTGTAATAGAAAAATGTAACAATTCTTTTGGCTTCTATGTAAAATTTAATATTTCAAATATTTCAGATTTCAATGAAGTAAAATATTCTTAAGTATAATGATAACATTTGCTTAATATCTATACTTCTTTTTAATTATTGATAAAGATATAGAATATAGAATTTTAAATTATTTTTCTTATATCATATAAAATATAGAATTTTATTTATTTATTTATTTGTTTATTTATTTATTTATTTTAAAGATTTTATTTATTTGACAGAGAGAAACACAGACAGAGAGGGAACACAAGCAAGGGGAGTGAGAGGGAGAAGCAGGCTTTCCTGCCGAGCAGGGAGCCTGATGTGGGGCTCGATCCCAGGTCTCCGGGATCATGACCTGAGCCGAAGGCAGTCGCTTAACCAACTGAGCCTCCCAGGCGCCACCTAAAATATAGAATTTTAAATTATTTTTCTTATAGCATATAAAGACGAGAATTATGTTTATATTTTATATATTTATACAAAGACATCACAATAAAAATATACCACAGACCAGTATCCCTATGAGTATAGAAACAAAAGTACTCAACAATGCTAATGAATTAAATCAAGAAACATATGAAAATAATTATATAACTTAACCAAATGGAATTTATCCTAGAAATGAAAAATCAATTCAACATTCAAAGATCAACAAATGTAATGCTTTATATTAAAAACATGTAATTAGGACACCTGGGTGTTAATGTCAGTTGATTAAACTTATGACCCTTGATTTCTGTGCAGATCATGATCTCAGGATATTGAGATCAAGACCCAAGTTGGATTTGGTGCTAAGCACAGGGTCTACTTGACTCTTCCTCTGTCCCCCTGCCCCATCACGCTTGTATTTTCTCAAATAAATAAAATCTTTTAAAAAAAATGCAAAAGCATCTCAATAGAAACAGAAAAAAACATGGCACAAAATTCAACAGTGTTTCATGATAAAAGCACTCAACAAAAAAGAATAGAAAGGAACTTTCTTGGGGGCCTGGGTGGCTCAATTGGTTAAGCATCTGCCTTTGACTCAGGTCATGATCCTGGAGTCCTGAGATCCAGCCCAGTCTCAGACTTTTTGCTCAGGGGAGATCTACTTCTCCCTCTTCTCTGCTCATGTTTTTTTTCTCTCTCTCAAAGAAATAAATAAAATCTTAAAAAAAAAAAGAAAGGAACTTCCTCAATATGACAAAGTGTATCTATAAAATAATCCATGATTAACACCATACTTACTGGCAAAAATTGAATATTTTCCCTGTAACATCAGAAAGAAGAAAGGATGTTCACTCTCAGTGCTTCTATTCAACATTGTACTGCATGTTTTAATTTCAAGGACAATTAGACAAATATTAGAGGCAAAATAGACAAAAACAAGTAAGTAAAAAAATAAAATAAATAAAAATATCCAAATTGGAAAGGCAAAAGTAAAATGACTTGTTTTTCCAGATGACATGATCTTGTATATAGAAAATCCTAAGAAAAACTCCTCCCAAAACCCATTAACACTAACAGGAAAGTTCAAGTTTATAGGATACAAGATCAATATACAAAAACTAATTCTATAGCCTAGCAATGAACAACATGAAAATGAAATTAAGGAGATGATCCTATTTATTATAGTATGAAAAAGCATAAATTTAGGAAAAATTTTAACCAAAAATACCCCAAGACTTGCACACTGAAAACTACAAAACATCATTGAAAGAAATTAGAGAATACTTACATAAATGGAATATAGCCCATGTTCATGGATTGGAAGGCAAAAATGTTAAGATGACAATGCTCTCTAAATTGATCTAAAGGATCAATTCAATTCCTCTCAAAATGTCAGCTATCTTTTTTGAAAAATTAAAAAGGTCATTTTAAAATTTATATGAAAAAATAAGAGAGCTAGACTTTTTTTTTTTTTTAAGAACAGTCAAATTTGAAAGATTCACACTCATCAATTACAAAAGTGATTATAAAACTGTGATAACCAAGGGGCACCTGGGTGGCTCAGCTGGTTAAATATCTCACTCTCGATTTCAGCTCAGGTCCTGGTCTCATGTCCTGAGATCAAGCCCCACTTCAGGTTTTCTGTGGGGAGTCTGCTTGAGATTCTTTTCCTTGCCCTCTCTCTCTGGCCGAACACATGTTTGCACTCTCTCTCTCACTCTCTCTCGATCTAAAATAAATAGATAAAATTTAAAAAAAAACACAAAACTTTAATAACCAAGATTGTGACATGCATAAAGACAGCTAATAGATCAATGGAAGACAAGTAAGAGTTTAGAAATAAAGCCATATATTTATGATCAATTGCTTTTTGAAAAATGTGCTTAGACAATTAATTGGGAAATAATAGTCCTGAACAAATGGTATTGGGAAATGTGGATATGCATGTGGTAGAAAATGAAATTTGACCCCAATTCACACCATATACAAAATTAAACTGAAAATTCATGAACAACCTAAATATGAGCTTAAACTATAAAACTCTTAGAAGAAACATAGTAAATTCTCATTATCATAGATTAGGCAATGAATGGTTTGTTATATAAGATACCAGAAGCAAAAAAATGCACAGAATTTGAGAAGATATTCACAAATAATATGCCTGTGGGAGCCTAGTTTGGCAAATATATAAAGAACTCTTAAAACTTAACGATGCAGAGATTAAAAAAAAGTGGATAAAGGATTTGAACACATATTTTTTTCAAAGAAGATATGCATATGGCCAATAGAATGTAAACAAAAATGTATCATTTTTCATTAGAGCAATGCAAGTCAAACACAGTATGTTACTAGTTCCTATCTATTAGAATAGCCCTAATTAAAAAAAAATACATATCACCAAGTGTTGGCAAGGATTTGGAAAAATTGGAATTCTCATACACTCCTGGTGAGGATGTACAGCAGTAAAAGTGCCATGAAAAAACATTTTGCAGTTCTTCAAAATATTAATGTTCTTCAAAATATTCCACTCCTAGATATATGCAAAAGATAGTTGAATAACACATCTACACGAAAATTATATTAATGTCCTTAGCAACGTTATCAATAATACCCCCCAAATGGAAAACACAATATCCATCAACTGATGAATGAATAAAGAAAATACATCTATGAAATGGAATGTTATTCAGCAATATAAAGGAATGAAGTACAGATATATATTATAACACAGATGAAACTTGAAAACATGTTAAGTGAATGAAAACAGAAACAAAAATTTACATATTTTATGATAACATTTATATGAAATCTCAGAATGGTATAGTTGTTGCCAGGAGCTGGGTGAAGTTCTAATAGTGAGTTCTAATGAATATGCAATTTCTTTTTTAGATAATTAAGATATTCTGGATCTAGATAATCACAATGACTTTATAGGTATGTGACTATATTAAAAATCAATGAATTGTACACTCTAAAAATGTATTTTATGTCCAATGAATTATACGTATGTATTAATATCAGGTTTGAGTTTCATACATCCAGAATTTTATTTTGTTTAGACCAGCCAGCTTTCTTATAAAGATAAGAAATATGTGCATATTATAAAATATATAAAAATATATAATAAAAATATAATAGCTCAAGAATAGCTTTGTAATTACTGTATAATACAAAATTAAACATAGTTTATTATCTCAGGTAAGAACAGCAAGTAGATGTAGTGTCTCTAATTAATTGCAGTTCTCTACCTACAGTGGTGTTAAATTTATTATTTAAATACCTGAGAGTGTGAGAGGCTTTGGATAAATGAGATATTTAGCATTATCAAGGAAATAAGAATTTAAAAAGTGAACTCCTTGCATTTTCTTTCCTAATCTAGAAATTTAGCTCTAAATTAAAAATTGATAACTAGGACAAGAACAGCATGATTTATTTAATTCTTCCTACATATCAAACATATTTCACTCAACACAACAAATCTATAAAGTTTATACTTTTTCTCTTCATTTTATAGATGAGGAAACTGTGTCATTTTGCAATTTACAAATTTACTTAGGATTATTTTAGGAAAAATCATTTAGCATTTCAGAGATGTAAGTGATTTTGCTCATGATTCTTTACTTCTAGCCACCACACAGCAGTGTCTCCCACTGCCCAGTGGCTCAGAAACATCAAAACATTATTTTCCTGACATTGGGCTGGCATGATCTATAGAGCCAGGATAGTCTGGGTAGATAGCACAGATTTGGCCTTTGGATATCAGTCAGAGTCTTACATATTCAGAGATCCTTGGAATGGAGGAATAAGGCTGAAACATCATGACCCTTAGTAGATTATAGGAACAATGAACCTAGTTTAAAATAAATAATATGGTCATCGAGAGACTAATCGTATTTCAGGATTTCAAATTTATAAAATTTGTCCTTAATATTGAGTTAACATCTGGTCCAGAAAAATGTTTGTTTGTTTGTTTGTTTGTTTATGCTCAGTCTTTATAACCAGATATGCAATTGGTTTAAATATGTGTTATTTAAAATTATCAAACACAAACAACATAGGTGGGATAGGTAGACGGTATTGATTCAGGAAAATCATATAAAAGACAAATTTAAAAGACAGATATAACAAAGCTGGGATTAACAATCCTAGAAAATGATATACAGTTTTGCTTTAAGTTTAAGTATGTAAATCTTAGGTCTTTTTTTCTGGCACCAGAAAACACAGAAACAAGCTATGCCTAAAAAAATACCTTTTTAAATTAAATTTTTAGACTACTTTTATGATTCAGCATAGTTAAAAGGAAGGTGCAGAGATTTCTCATATACTCTCTGCCCTCACACAATTGGGTTGTTTGTCTTCTAATTATTGAGTTTTAAAAGTTCTTCATAGGTGGTGCCTGGGTGGCTCAGTTGGTTAAGCGACTGCCTTCGGCTCAGGTCATGATCCCAGAGAACTGGGATTGAGCCCCACATTGGGCTCCCTGCTCAGTGGGAAGCCTGCTTCTCCCTCTCTTACTCCCCCTGCTTGTGTTCCATCGCTAGCTTTGTTTCTCTCTGTCAAATAAATAAATAAAATCTTAAAAAAAAAAAGTTCTTCATATATTTGTATTAGTTCTTGATCAGATGTACATTTTGTAATATTTTCTTCTAGTATATGACTTATTGTCTTGTTCTTTTGTCATTGTCCTTTGCAAAATGGAGGTATTTAATTTTGATGAAGCCAGCTTATCAGTTATTTCTTTCATGAATTGTGCCTGATGTTTTATGTAAAAAGTCATTGCCATGCCAAGGTCATCTAGGTTTTCTCTTATGTTACTTATAGAATTTCTGTAGTTTGTGTTTTAAACTTTGACCCATTTTGAATTAATTTTTGTGAAAGGTATAAGATTTGTGGTTAGACATAAGCATTTCTTGTTGTTCCAGCACCATTTGTTGACAGAAAACAAACTTCTTTATCTCATTGTATTGTTTTCCTTCTTTGTCAAGGAACAGTTGACTACATTTATGTGAGTCTCTAAACTGGCCCAATGAACTATTTATTTATCCTTTCCCCAGTACCACATTGTCTGGACTACTGTAGCTTAATTGCAATATAATTTACATTATGACATTGTGTAACATATTAAGGTGTATAATGTGATGATTGCATACATGTATGTATTTTGAAATGATTAGCAAAATAAGTTTAGTTAAAATGTTCATCACATCTCATAGCTCCTTTTTATTGTGGTGAGAACATATACAATTACTCTTTTAAAAACTTTCAAGTATGCAGTACACTATTGTTAGCAGAGATCACCAGGCTATACATTAGGTCCCCAGAATGTCTTTTTTATTAAAACTGTAATTTTTTTACCTTTTGACCAACATCTCATTTCCTCTATGCCTTTGTCCAAGGCAACCACCAATCTACTTTCTATATGACTTTGAGATTTCTTATGTTCTACATGTAAGTAAGACCATACAAAAGTCTTTATTTTTCTGACTTATTTCTCTTGGAGTAATGCCTGTTACAATGGCAAGTTTTCTTCTTTTTATGGCCAAATTATATATATATATAATTTAATATATATGGATATCATATGTCTATATGTATAAATATACATTTATATGTAATTTATATAACATGTGATAGTCTATTCTATATGTTATATATTAGGTTGTATATATAACCTAATATATAACATATAGAATAGACTATTATATATATATATATATAACCTAATATATAACATATATCACATCTTCTTTATACATTCATTCACTAATGAACACCTAGGTTGCTTCATGTTTTGGTTATTATGAATAGTGTTGCAATGAACACAAGGGTGAACATATCTGTTTTAGGTAATAACTTCATTTTCTTAGGATGCATACCCAGAAATGGTATTGCTAGATCATATGGTATTTTTATTTTTAATTTGGGGGAACCTCCATATTGTTTTCCATAGTGGCTATGACAATTTACATTTCTGATAGTGTCTCTTGTCCTTTTTATGACAGCCATTATAACAGATGTGAGGTGATAACTCATTGTGATTTTCATTTGCATTCCCCTGATGATTAATGTTGAGCACCATGTATTTCATGTATCTATTGATCACTTATATTTTACTTGAGAAAATATCCATTCCTCCTGCCCATTTTTTAGATTATCTGTGTTTTTGCTATTGAGTTGTGAGTTTGTTATATTTTTTTGAATGTTAACCTATTATCTAATACATAACATGTAAATACACTCTCCCATTCTGTATGTTGCTTTTCATTTTAATTGTGTCTTTGGCTGTGCAGAAGATTTATAGTTTGATGTAATCCCACATGCTGAGTTTTGCTTTAGTGGCTTGGGCTTTTGGTGTCATAACCAAACTTTGCATGACTTTGATCTTGAGGTATTTTTCCCTATTTTTTTTCCCCTAAGAGTTTTATGGCTTGCGATCAACATTTAACTTTTTAGCCCATTTATGGTCATTTTTGTGAATGGTAAAATGTAAGGTCTAATTTCATTCTTCTGTATCTGCTTACCTAGTTTTCCCAGCACAATTTATTGAACAGGCTATCTTTTAATTATTGAGTTTTTTAGATCCTTTGTCAAATATTAGGTGACCATATATACATGAATTTATATTGTGCTCTCAGTTCTGTTCCTTTATGTGTTTCTTTTTATGCCAGTATCATACTGTTTTGATTACTAGAGCTTTGCAATATATTATGAAGTGAAGAATTGTGATATCTCCAAGTTTTTTCTTTTTTCTCAGGATTGCTTTGGTCATTCAGGGTCTTTTGTGTTTTCATATAAATTTTAGAATTATTGTCTTTCTAATTTCTGTGAAAAATGCTGTTGGGATTTTGAAAGGGATTACATTGGATCTATAGATGGTTTTGGTACTATGGACATTTCAACAATGTTAATTTTTTAATACATAAACACAAGACATCTTTTCATTTATTCACATCTTCTTTAATTTCTTCCATACAGATATCAGTGTACAGCTCTTTCACCTCCTTGGTTAAATTTATTCTTAAGCATTTTTATTTTTTATGCACTGTAAGTGGGATTGACTTTTTATTTATTTTTGCAGATAGTTTGTTTTAGATGTATAAAACAACTGATTTTCATATGTTAATTTGTATCCTGCAACTTTACTGAATTTGTTTATTAATTCTAACAGTTTTTTTGGTGTGTTCCTTAGGATTTTCTATATATATAGTCATGCCATCTAAAAACAGCCAATTTTATGATTTAGATGCTTTTATTTCTTTTTCTTGATTAATTACTTTGGCTAGAAATTTTAGTACTGTGAAGGAGAATGAGTACCCTTGTCACGTTCCTGATGTTAAAGGAAAAGATTTTAACTTTTCACCTTTTAGTTTGAGGTTAGCTACAGCTTTGTCACATATGTCCTTTATCTTTTGACATCTATCTTTATACTCAATTTCTTAAAAGTTTTTATTTTTCAGGGATATTGAATTTTGCTAAATACTTTTTATGCATCTATTGAAAGGATCATATGATTTCCATCTTTCATTTTATTAATGTGGTATATCACATTTTTCAATTAGTACATGCTGAGCCATCCTTGCATCCTAAAGGTAAACCATTTTAATGATGTATGATCCTTTCAATATGATGTTGAATTTAGTTTACTAGTATTTTTTTCCTAAGATTTTATTTATTTGACAGAGCGAAACACAGCCAGAGAGGGAACACAAGCAGGGGGAGCAAGAGAGGGAGAAGCAGGCTTCCCGCCGAGCCGGGAGCCCGATGTGGGGATCAATCCCGGGTCTCCTGGATCATGACCTGAGCTGAAGGCAGTTGCTGAACCAACTGAGCCACCCAGGCACCCCAGTTTACTAGTATTTTGCTGAAAATGTTTATATCAATATTTATAAGGGATATTGTCTTGTCATTTTCTTTTAGTATCCTTATCTGACTGTGGTATCAGGATAATGCTGTCCTCTCAAATGAATTTTTTTCTCCCTCAAAATTTTAGAAGAATTCAGGAAAAAATGACACTAATCTTCCTTTAAATGTTTGGTAGAATTTACCAGCAAAACCATCTGGTCCTAGACTTTGTTGTAAATCCTTTGATCACTAATTTAATCTTTGCATTTTTTATTCATCCATTTAAATTTTCTATTTCCTCATGATCAATTTTGGTAGCTTGTATGTTTCTAGGAATACATCCAGTTCTCCTAGGTTATTCAATTTGTTGACATGTAATTTTTGATTGTAGTTTCTTATGATCCTTTGTGTTTCTGTGGCATCATTTGTAATGTCTTTTCTTTCATTTTTAAAATTTTTTTAATTTTAATTTATTTTATTTTTTCAGTGTTCCAAGATTCATTGTTTATGCCCCACACCCAGTACTCCATGCAATATGTGCCCTCAGTACCCACCACCAGGCTCTCCTATACCCCCACCCCTTCCCTCCAAGACCCTCCGTTTGTTTCTGAGTCCAAAATCTCTCATGTTTCATTTCTCTCCCTGAATTACCCTACTTCCCATTTCCTTTCCTTCTACTGTACTCAGTATTACCCTTTATGCACCACAAGTAAGTGAAACCATGTGATACTTGACTTTCTCTACTTGGCTTATTTCACTCAGCATAATCTCTTCCAGTCCAGTCCATGTTGCTACAAAAGTTGGATATTCATCCTTTCTGATGGAGGCGTAGTATTCCATTGTATATATGTACCACATCTTCTTTATCCGTTCATATGTTGAAGGGCACCTTGGCTCTTTTCACAGCTTGGCGATTGTGGCCATGGCTGCAATGAACATTGGGATGCATATGGCCCTTCTTTTCATGACATCTGCATCTTTGGGGTAAATACCCAGTAGTGCAATTGCAAGGTCATAGGGTAGCTCTATTTTTAGTTTTTTAAGGGATCTCCACACTGTTTTCCAAAGCGGCTGCACCAACTTGCATTCCCACCAACAGTGGAAAAGGGTTCCCCTTTCTCTGCAGCCTCTCCAACACTTGTTGTTTCCTGTCTTGTTAATTTTGGCCATTCTGACTGGTGTAAGGTGATATCTCAGTGTGGTTTTGATTTGAATTTCCCTGATAGCTAGTGATGAACATTTTTTCATGTGTCTGTTAGCCATTTGTATATCTTTTATGGAGAAGTGCCTCTTCATGTCTCTTGCCCATTTTTTGATGTGTTTATCTTCTTTTTGGATGTTGAGTTTGAATAGCTCTTTATAGATCTTGGTTATCAGCTCTTTGTCTGTTTTCTTTAATTTCTAATTTTATATGAATCTTCCTTCTTTTGTTTTTTTCTTGGTTTGTATAGATAAATGTTTTTCAGATTTGGTTATCATTTCCAAAACCATCTCTTAGTTTCATTAATCTTATATTATATTATTTTTATGGTCTGTGTTTCAAGTATTTTTTTCATGTAATAGGGTAATAATAGTCGTGCAACATTTTTCTTCAATATTGAGTTTTCTAATATATTTATTTTGGCTGTCTACATAAATTCAGAAGCAGTTTTTTAGTATTCATGAATCAACTTGCTAGGATTTTTATTGGGATTGCTTTTCATCTGTAAATTCAAGTTGGGCAGAATGGACATCTTTATAATATTGAGTTTTTCTATTCAAGAACAGGAAATATCTCTCCATTTGTTTAGTTCTTCCATCAGAGTTTTGTAGTTTTATCTCATATAGATTTTTTAAAAAATATTTTATTTATTTGACAGAGGGAAACACAGCCAGAGAGGGAACACAAGCAGGGGGAGTGAGACAGGGAGAAGCAGGCCTCCTGCCGAGCAGGGAGGCTGGTCCTGGGTCTCCAGGATCATGACTGAGCCAAAGGCAGTCTCTTAACCAACTGAGCCCTCAGGTGCCCCATTTTCTCATATAGATCTTGTCAATATGTAGATTTTATTCCCAAATATTTCTTTTTTGGAAGGGTATACCAATTTAAATGATATTGTATCTTTAATTTCATAATCTACTTATTAATTATTGATATATAGAAAATCAATTAACTTTTATATATTACCCTATACCCTGAACTCTTACTATAATTTCTTTAGCCCAGTTTTTAAAATTATTATTATTATTATTATCATTGATTTTTACTTTCTTTCTCTTTCTCTTTTTCCCTTCCTTCCTTCCTTCCTTCCTTCCTTCCTTCTTCCTTCTCTTTTGTTTTTGTCTTATTTCAGTCACCTTTTTAAAGTCTGATCATCAGCCACTGTAGCAATTATTGGTTCACATGCTACAGAAATCATAATGATATGGCTTGCATTATATTTACATTATTTTTAGTTTCAATTCCAAAACCCAGTTTTGATATTAGGTAAATAATTTTTCTATATCTTCTGTATTCATTTCTGATAAAATTTTTGGAAATTTATATAATGAAGAAAGAGGTTACTGTTACCCAAATCCTCTCACCTTTTTGATGGTCCTAACTTTCAAATCCAACTGATTACCTGGTTTCCAAAATGGACTTGGCTATTTAGATAATTATCTAACAATAAAATAGTAGTAACACTTCTAATTGACCTTCTATCATTGTCCTGAAATGAGGTACGTACCCACATGTCTTTCAACTTTTTTCCCCATAATGTAACTCATTCAATATAGAGCTTTTTTTATTTAATATTTTATTTTATTTTTTCAGTGTTCCAAAATTCATTGTTTATGCCCTGCATCCAGTGCTCCATGCAATAGGTGCCCTCCTTAATAACCACCATCAAGTTCACCCATCCCCACACCCCTTCCCTTCCAAAACCCTCAGTTTGTTTCTCAGAGTCTAAAGTCTCTCATGCTTCATCTCCATCTCTGATTTACCCCAGTTCACATTTCCTTTCCTTCTTTAATGTTCTCCATGTTACTCCTTATTCTCCACAAGTAAGTGAAACCATATGATACTTGACTTTCTCTGCTTGGCTTATTTCACTCAGCATAATCTCCTCCAATCCCATCCATGTTGCTACAAATGTTGGATATTCATCCTTTCTGATGGAGGTGTAATATTCCATTGTATATATGGACCATATCTTCTTTATCCATTCATCTGTTGAAGGACACCTTGGCTCTTTCCACAGCTTGACTTCTTTTGTAACAAACCATAATTCCAGTGAGATGAGATACCACTAGTCAGTTTTGCAGGCTATCTACTATTTCTCTCATGAGGTGAACATGCTTGATACAAACAAAACGCATGTTGCTTTGCCTAGACCTACTACCATTCCTAGGCTGGTGAAAATTCTCATCAAGAAAGGTTGTTTTGCTAATTGTCTAAATTTATTTTGATAATCAAATGTATATAAGATTCATGAGGGCACCTGGGTGGCTCAGTGGTTAAGCAACTGTCTTCGGCTCAGGTCATGATCCCGGAGACCCGGGATCAAGTCCCACATCAGGCTCCCTGCTCAGCGGGAAGCCTGCTTCTCCCTCTCTCACTCCCCCAGCTTGTGTTCCCTCTCTCGCTGTGTTTCTCTCTATCAAATAAATAAATAAAATCTTTAAAAAAAAAAAGAGTCATGAAAAATCAACTAAAATTTTATGTTCCCCAACACTCAAAGAGTTGTATTAACCACAGTCAATGAATTTTAAACCTAACTATGATCCTGTATTGGTTTATTATGTTTTTTCATCCATAATTATAGTCAATTTTTATCCATATTTCTATATCAATTCTTATGGTAGGGCACCACTCATTGGGATGTACCATGACATGGGTACAGGGAATTTAATTATTAGTTTTTAAATTTGGAAATAATAAAATTATATCCATCTGCTTTTAGGAATGCAGCAATTTGAGTAAAGAAATATTTATTATGCTATGGTTAACATCTCTTATCCTTTAAAAAAGATATCTCATTTAATATCACTTACTGAGCCACTAAACATATTCAAGGGTTCATTGGAATCATTTAAATGTTTCAGAAATCATAAACAGTTCATAAGGCATAACATATGTCATGAGCCACTACTCAACTGCATGTTTTAACAAATCAAGACTTTATCTCCTTCTTTCCGTTGAGCTCCAAAGGTTGCAACAAGTTTTTCTTGAAGGGTCCTGAAGGGAAAACTTTAAATAGAATAAAGTTGAATCCACTAGCTATGAAAAAGGCTAGAGAAAGCTTTTATACTCAGTTATTTTCCCTAAATTTCTTTTCCCTGGGTCATATAATAATAATAATTTTAAGTGTGAATAAAACTCTTATGATTTTCCTTTGCAAAAAAATCTCAGATACATCACTGTGGCCTGAGTTAGCGCATTCCCCTAGAAGTAAAGTATCAGATTGTATGTGAAATCTTTGCTTTCTTGAATGAGATCAGTCAGGGATAGTCATTTTCTCAATTTGAGCCTGGAGGTATTTCTAACAAAGAGATACATGTTTGTTGTTCTCCAGAAGAAAAGGGAATGTATTTGCTTTAAGAGGAGAATATTACTGTTGTCAATTTAGAAAGCTCAAAATGTACGTGCTAAAAAAAACCCTATAAAATGCCATATGCATTCACCCCTAAAATTATGATAATAAAAATGCTAATAATGTGTCTATATTCCACATAATTCAAATGCCTCAATTTCCCTGTATGCAAGAAATGACTGGGCAAATTTATCTCATCTCTTGGCCAGGGGCATTGGGAAGAATTAATTTTACAATTATTTTTTCCTCTTTAGATGAAAGTTGCTAGGATTATAGTAATAAAAATTATGTTATAAGACCGTCTTTATATTTCAGACAGGCTGTGTTTTGGAAATGTGTACTCCTTGAGTTTCAAAATGATTATTTATGTCAAAACTTTGTTCCAGTTGCCTTTGATAAGCATCATAAATATAATGAATTACTTGTGTTTTCTTTTTAAAACTGACTTTGAATCTTTTAATACAAGTTTCTTAGTCACAATAGACTTGTTTCTACTTGCAGTGCATATAGTAATCTTGACTGCAGCTTCCTGCAGGGTCTATGATATCCTGCCGAGCTTCACATGACCAACATTATAACAGTACTGCTTGCAACCCACTGCTTGTTTACTTCATATTCTCAACTCAAGATTATTCATCTCTTTCCCCCCAGATGTTAGTTGTCATTTAGCTCCTGTGACTTTTTCAAATCTTGCAAACAAGGTCATTTTAGATTTTCTGGTCAAGATAGTAGTCAGCCAGTGCTTTCCCCAGGCTTCCATTGAAAACAGAAAGAGAAGGAAGGTTATTAGCAGCAATGGCAACTCAGAAAATTGATTAAAAATTCATCAGAACTTGGGGCACCTAGGTGGCTCAGTTGGTTAAGCGCCTGACTTTGGCTCAGGTCATGATCCCGGAGTCCCGGGATGGAGCCCTGCATTGGGCTCCCTGCTTGGCAGGAAGCCTGCTTCTCCCTCTCTCACCCCCCCTGCTTGTGTTTCCTCTCTAGCTGTGTTTCTCTTTGTCAAATAAATAAATAAAATCTTTAAAAAAATTCATCAGAACTTAAGAAGATTTCTATTACCAAAAAAAAAAAAATCTGGTATGGAATATTGGGACAATGCAAGAAATCAGTAAATCAGATCTTATACTTGATGTTTCTCTACATTTGCTGACCTGGAGGAAGATAGCTCTCATACTAAATCAGATCTGCTTTATGAGGCAGGCAGGCAATAAGAACTTCATTTTCCTATTCTCCCCATTGGTATTTGTTTTTGTCTGCATCACTTATCAAATAAATTTCTCAGCAGTGTTACTGGAAAGAGTGGAAAAGCAGTAGAGAGCTTCATCCTGGGATGTGGAATTGTGGTAGAGAATGGGTAGAACAAAGCCCTCTGGGGGTGCAATTTTATTGGATTGTTTTCAGGCAAGAAAAGAATTATAGACTGCTTCAAATCATTTGGAAAAAAAATGTTCTCCTCACAAACTGAAGTTCAGGAATGGTGAACAAGCAGTCTGTCCTCCATCCAGTAAAGCCTTGCTGCCTGAATGACTGATAGATTCTGCAAATGCAGCTTGGGTCTTCAGCAAAAAACAAACAAACAAAATATGAGTGATATAAGCAATACTTTTAACAGCCACTAACCTGATACTTCTCAGCATGTGCTCCAGGTACCCACTACACTAACCTTTCTTTGGAAGCTTGTTAAATGTAAAAATTTCCCAACCTCCTTTTTCCCTCCACATTTCTCAGCTTTGTTGTGATGACACCCCCACAACAAGTGATTGGCAGCAACAAATATCTATTTAGTGCTTGGAATTGCTGGAGTTTGATCTACATGTTTTCTTGTTCTTGGATATTGCCTGAAGGAACCACCACTCCCTGGCACATGTTGTTCTCCTGACAGAAGTCAGCATCAAGAGACACAGATAATTGTATTTGAAATGCACTTCTGGATGTTGCATGTGTTACTCGAGACTTACATTCTATTGTCCAAAGCAAGATACCCATAGAAATATACTACAAACCATATAGTATATGTGTATTTCTTTTCAAGGAAGGGAGAAACTGTTATGAAGTATACTACAGTCTTTCATAAGCTCAGAAAATACACTTTTCAGTAGGGTAATGGGGCCTATGAATTGCATTTTAAGAGTTTGTCCATATTATATATATATCTATGTTGTAGCTCCTTTTTGGGCTACGAGGAGGTTTGGGGTTTCTCCCCTGGTCCAGCCAGGGGAAAAAGGTGGGGTTGAGCAGGATGATGAGTATCGGCGGCCAAAAACACACCTGAGCCGGGAGGTCTGTCGAAGCAGGATCTCTTGCTGTTTGCCAGCTCTCCTGCTCTCTCATCGAAGGCTCTCTTGCTGCTTCCTCGCAGGCCCTCTGCCTTTATCTCTCTGTCTCTCAGTCTCTCAATCGGCTCTCAGTCTCTCTCTGTCTCATGGCTTCATCTCTCCTGACTGTCAAGGGTCCCAGCCTTTTATTATTCCCACATGAGGGAGTTGGGTGGTGCAGTTAAATCTTTAACTGCTTTTGCACACGCCCTAGAGACAGGATTAGTATGTTACGGCAGGGTACAGAGTGATTACTTAAACTCACCGAAGTTGAGACTGTTGAGGCAGAGGGATCAAGAAATACAGATAAGAGATACAGAGGTATGATTACCGGGAGGAAGGTTAAATGGAACTATGTCTTGAATAAGCACACCAAGGACATATTGCCATGACCCACAGGCTAAGTGGCTTTTCGGATTCTAGGCAGGGAAAGCCCCTCTGGGCTTTCATTCACATTCACAGGTACCTCCACCAGAATTCCTGGTGGCTTGGGCATGGCAGGAGGGGCAGATCATGCACCATCCCCGACATCTCCCCCTTTTTTATTTTAAATATATCTAGCAATCCTTTCCCAGGATTGAAGAGGCTATGACCGTGCCTGTCTTAGGTGCCCCCTCATCCATTTCTCTCTTACCCGTCATTGGCTCATATCTTCTTCGCAGACATGGCCTGTCTTAGGTTGAGTGGAGAGAGAATCTTACCCGTCATTGGCTAACCGGCCCCTCTTACACTTTTCCCACTGGGGGAGGGGAGGTTTGCAGATGCAGCCCATGCAAGTGTACCTTTATCTGCCATAGTTCCTTTGGTATATACCCTAAGCTCAAAGGAAGTAGACATACCAGTAGCAAGAGACATGTTCCAACTGTAAGCACAGAAACAAGGAAATGAGGCCACCTGTGCCAGAGAAGCTTAGTTGGAGATATGCAAGTGCCCAGAGGTCACGTCCAGATGACGACCCAGGCTACCAAGGAACAGTTAATTCAACAGGTAGTATTACGTAAGGAGGTTAATTGACAATCATGAAATTGACATTAACATTTGGTGAGACACAGTTGGTTAGTATGCAGCCAGAACAAGTGACAGAATAACCGTCATTTATTATTAGAGTAATATTAAGAATCCTATATGCTCAGCAGTCAGATTAGCTATTTTACTGAGAGTCAGGTGCTGGCAGGGGTGGTGTCCAGTTTCTGCAGATTGTTGTTGATCAAGACGGCTTGATGATCCGGAATCCATAGGGAGGGTTAGCGTCCTGTGGAAAGACACAAACACTCCTTGCCCCCAGGTTAATACCACATCTGTTTTTTATAGTTCATTTAGTTACTAATCCTTTTTAGTTTGATGCAACTTTTAGTTAGTCCTGTCAAAGTTTATTCATTTTAGTACTTTAGGAAGGGCCCATTACCTCCAGAGTTGTTATACTACCATTCAAGTTTAACTCAGAGCTTGATTAACAGTACTTCCTGAGTTTCTTAGCAAATCAAATAAAAGGCCTAATAAATTAAGAAGACCTCATTTACAATTTAAATTTTGGTAAGTTAGGTAAAACTTTAGAGTTTTAAAGCATAAGCCTAAATAGGATTAAATGTAAATCACAGAAACTGATTTTTCTGGGCAGGCAAAGAGAAAGCAACTGTTTACATTTTCTTATTAAGAGCAGACCAACACTATATAATATGGACAAACTCTTAAAATATATATATGCTTATTCATTTATTTATTTGACATAGAGAGTGAGAGAGATCACAAGTAGGCATAGAGAGAGGGAGCAGTAGGCTCCCTACTCAGTAAGGAGCCTGATATGGGGCTTGATCCTGGGACCTTGAGATCATGACCTGAACTAAAGGCAGACACTTGACCCACCAAGCCACCGAGATGCCCCATACCAATGCATATTTAACTTAAGAATCACCAAGCCACATGAATAATGATAAACTTTGTGTTCTTTCTTACATGGTAACGTGGAGATTATGTTAAATATGCAATGGCAAAAATTACTGAAGGTACATTTTTAGAAACACCTTCTTTGTGTTTTGATAACATTAAAGTCTAAGATTGGATAATTAGTGAAATAAAGAGACAACATTCTGAAGTTAATAGAGATCAGATTATGAAATAAGTAGAGGTAAAATAAGACTTGAAATATATATTCAATATCAAACACTTAATATGAATTAGAAGCATTAATGACCATAACTGACAATGCATACTATTAAGTCCACAAAATGGAGAACAATCTTGAGAAATCACCCTTAAATATAAAAGATTGTATAAAGATAACATTGATACAACAGAAATTGATAAATATGTAAAATAGATAATACAAGCTTAATATTCAGATTATTGATGTCACAGTAATCATAAGAAAAAGAGAACAAAACAGTCTGTATAGAAAAAAATGGGTTTGCACTTTGAAAGGGCACAGGTAATATGAGATTGTTAAAATGTACATCTGCATTTATATAAGATTTATGTATTATATATACTCTATAAAACTTTTGAATTTTAAGAAAACATTTTTCAAATGTCCAAGGGAAAAAAAAAAAAAAACATTTATCTGTGTGGCATCAGACTTCTCAACAACACTGAGCCAATGAAGCTTCATCAGCAGATAATTGAAGGGAAATGTTTTAAACTCAAATTTCAATATCCAGGCAATTCACCTTACTCCTCTAAAGACAATAAAATAACAATCCCATATTTTCAAAGTTTGGAAAGTGTACCATCTATATTTTTCTCCTGATACATCACACATATGAGAATTTTCTAAATATACCAGAAATACCCATCTCCCAATTTAAACAGATTAACTCAAAATGGATCTTAGACCCAAATGTAAGAGCTAAAGCAATAAAATTCTTCAAGAAAAGATGGTATATGATTGCACTTATGTGAAATATCCAGAAGAGAAAAATATACAAAAAGTAAATTAGTTGTTGCCTCGTGTGGAGGATGAGGAGGGATAGGGATTGACTGATGATAAGTAAAAAGTATTTTTTAAAGGAGAATGAAATGTTCCAAAATTCGTTTATGGTGATAATTGCACAATTCTGTGAAATCCACTAAAATCCACTGAACTATGCACTTAAAGGGGTGAATTTTTTGATACATAGATAATATCTCAGTAGAAGAGTTAAAAATGAAAAAAATAAGCTTATATAATGAAAAATAATAGTTATCTGATCTGAAAATAACAAAACAGAGTAATATAAATACATACACACCTGTGATAAACTTTGTCAATTAGGCATATTAACAGATTAATAGCAATAAATAATAATAAAATAGAACAATTATGATGATATGCTATAATAAAAGTTATGTGAATATGGGCTCTCTCTCTAAGTATCTTATTGTGCTGTATTCATTCTTCTTGTGATGTGAGATGATAAAATGCCTATGTGATGACAGGAAGTGAGGCGAATGACAAAATCATTGTGATGTGGCCTTATTGGCCTAATGGTGGTAAGTCAGGAGGTTCATCTGCTTCTGGACTGCTGTTGACCATAGATACCTGAAAGCATGGGAAGCAAACCCATGGATAAGGCAGCGGTATGTACTGACTTTAGTTAAGAATAGATCAATATGGGTTTACTAATTAGCAAATCTTGAATTTCAAATCTTATGGGTTCACCAACATATATAAAAATAGATATCTGGTAAAGATGAGACTAATTTTGATATCTTGTAAAAATTGTGGGGTTAACTATCAATGGGTAAAGATTCTAGCCCTCATTTGAAAAATTAATTGGTTGTATGTAATAATTCCTTTACCCTCTCAATAGATAAAGTTGTTCATGAGTGAATGGTAGGACTAGGATCAGTCTAACTGTGAGAGTTTGCTATTTCTAAAAAACTCTGATTTTGTATATAAGCCAGTGACATTCAAGTTAGTCCTGCTACAAATAATGCTATCTGAATCACACCAGTCCTTTGATAATTAAGGTGATATTAGATCCTGACTTAAATGGTGGTCCAGGTTTAATTCTGTTATCTGAGAACAAGTATTGATCTCTAATATGCCAAAGGGTCTAATTTGGGTAAATTAAGTGACTAACCTATTGCATTGATAAAGAAATATTGCATAAATATAAATTCCCTCGGAAATACTATAACTGAATCATTATTTAACACCATACCCTTTACTTTAACTCAGGTGGACAAAGTCATTGAATATGAATAGATTCTTTGTAGTGTTGAAAAAAAAAAGCTATTGTGTTTAATACCTATTGAAAGTTCTGTATTTTATTTACAAAGACTCTTTCAACATATTCTTCCTAGAGTTCAGAGATAAGAAAAAAAATATGTTTCCCTTTGTAAATAAAAATACTGTTTGATTTATAATTTAGTGTCTGCAGTTCATTCTGTTTCTCTTTTAGCCTCCACTTCCAGGAAATATTGAACCAGGTTTTGCTCTGAAATATAAGACCTTCCTTCAGCCTAGGTTTTCTAGGAAAATTATAGGTTTCCTAATATTTGTTGTTTTGTGATTTGTTTATATTTTTACATTTATGAAATTACCTTAATTTTTTGGAAATAGGTGGAATTTATGTGTATGTAAAATAAAGAATAGTATTATTTTAAGTGGCTTACAGCATTTTAATATTAAGCTATAGTAAGTCATAACTTCTCTATTGAAATTGTGCATAGATTACTGTTTAGTTACTTCACTATGCTTTCTGTTTTGTACTGAAATCTTTATTGTTTTTATTTTTTTCTTTTAAATACTACAAATATAATTTCTATTTTGGAAGAGCTGTATACTGAGCCACAATAATGCCCCCTGATAAAAGAAGCCACATTTCTCATCAATTGAAAGAAGTATTATTGAAAAAGAAATTAAGTAAATTATTTTAAAGGGACTAATCTATTTTTAATCAAATATCCCCTTCCTAAAACTTCATAGCCCTAAAATAGTTGAATAATAAAATCATAAATGTTGGTTAAAAACAACAATTATTTTTAAAAAGAAATGCAATCACTATAGTAACTGATTGTGGGAATCATTAAATCATGTTTTTCTGATTTTGTGTGACTCTTTTCTCTATTTCCAACATTTCACTTTTTATTTTTATTTTTTTATTTTACTTATTTATTTGAGAGAGAGAGAGAGTACAAGAGCAGGGTGAGGGACAGAAGGAGAAGCAGAATCCTTGCTGAGCAGAGAGACTGTTACAGGGCTAGATCCCAACCCTGAGATCATGACCTTGAGCCAAAGACAGATGCTGAACTGACTGAGCCACCCAGGCACCCCTCAACATTTTGCTTTTTAATTAAATGACTCAAGAAAGGCTTCCAAATCTCAGGTAATAGCAAACATGTTTTTACTCTTAAATGCTCATGGTGACTTACATGAGCATGATGGCTTATGTGAGAGGGATGATCTACATAAGAAGCATAGTTTAAATTGCCAAAGTTCTAAATATAATATTTACATTTAATGTTTTGAAAAGTATATGGTAAATACAAAATAAAATAACTCAAAAAAAATAAAGCCAGTTTTTATTATCACTCAATTAACTAAACAATCAATCAATCAAAATGAAAGTATTTCAAAAATTCGTGTGGCTATTTCAGAAGTATTTCAGGTATACCATTTTGTCATCTACTAATCCAATCAAAATTATCACCCTTAACCCAATGTCCTCAATCCTCTTTCCTTGTTCCTTTGCCTCTCTGTTCATCTAGTAAATATTATAGTATCTAGGCCAGATTTGTTTTCTTTTCTGTATATATAATATATTTCAGTAAATGAATCCAGTTTTATATCTTGAATTACCTTCTACATCCCAATAATCTCTAAACACATTTACAGCCTTAACCTATTTCTTAAATTCTAGGCAAATATATTTAACTACCTTCTTGATTTTATATCTATCATCGATTTATCATCTATATATCTTTCAATCATTTATATATATATATATATATATATCTTCATCATCTAACAGATATTTTAAAATTAATGAAGAATTCTCAATTTCCTCACTCTATCCAAAGTTATTCTTCCTCACAGGCTTCCATTCATATATCAATAAATTATTCACTTGTTTAAGCAGAAAAACAAAACAAAAACCATCTAAGTAATCATTGATTTCTCCTTAACTCAGCCATCATATCTAATCCATTGGCTAATTCATTATATCTAACTCCAAAACTTATATTAATTGATCAACTTCTTTCCATTTCCAAGTCTATTGCATGATAACAAGTCATTATTGTCTCTTACATAGACCTCTACATACTCACTTACCTAATCTTGCTTGTCTAGTTTTACCAACCTGAAATCCATTCTCCATCAGCAACCAGACTTAAAGAAATAAATCACAAAATTTCCTCCTTATCCCTGCTGATAAGATATGCCCCCTGTCTCTTATATCATGGTCTTTATCTTGTACCATTGCCCAGACTGTTACACTTCATACCTATTGCCTAACTTTTGGATCCTTCATTGCTATAAATTCGTCTAGATGTTGAATTATTACCTGAATACCCTGAATGCTTTCCAATGTCTTGATATTGTTCACAACTTGTGTTATTCAGTCCTAGACTATTACACTTAATACCTATTGCCTAACTTTTGGATCCTTCATTATTGTAAATTCATCTAGATGTTGAATTATTACCTGAATACCCTAAATGCTTTCCATTGTCTTGATATTGTTCACAACCTTGTGTTATTCAGTCCTTTCTCTTCTCAAATATTACACTCAGTAATATTTGTGCTGCTACATAATTACAGTACAGTAATATTTTCACACACCACCAAGTCTGAAGTATCTAGTTATGTGCTATCACATCACCTAGCTTTATAATTTTATAGCACATGACACTATTTTTTATTTACTTATTGTCTGTATCCCCCTGCTAAAATATAGTTTCCATAAAAGCAAGGTTTTTTTCTTATTACTGAATCCTCAATGTCTAGAAGAATGCCTACCACATAGTAGATACTTGATAATTATGGATGGAATGAATGATTGAATAAATGAGTGGGTAGGAGCTATTTGGCTTCATCTGTGCTTTGATTTTATTGATTGCTACTCTTGGGATGAATATTGTACCTCTAACCCTAATTCCTGTCTCCTCATATAATCAGTTATCCTCTTCCTCCTCAATCTGGATATTTCAAAGACCATTATAATTATTAATATGAACAATATTCTTTGAAAATTTGGAGATGCTATACATATCTATAAAATAGTTTATTCAATTGTTAATACATTGTGAACTCAAAACACCAGGCATAACTCAAATATTAAAAGAGTAATTCTTTAGATCTTTTTAATTGTCTTTATATGGCATGTGGTAAATATTTTATAATCTTATTTCTAATCCTTTTAGATTTATGATATTAAAATGTTTTAGTTTTTCTACTTCCATTGTGTTTTTTAAGAAATATGACAAATATTTCCAAAATTATTAGATTTTTTTTAAAGAATAACTTTGAAGATCTTGACATTTTAGTGAAAGAATAAAATTGACCTTGGTTTGTAATGTCCATGGGATTTGAAAGATGAGTCAACCTCAAAAATATAAATAGTTTTTTGCCAGCAAAAAGTTTATACAAGAATGAAAGAATTGCAATTCAGGAAATGCAAACTATGGCAAATTATAGGCAACTTAAGAGAACAAAACAGAGGAACATTCTTTTATTAAAAAAAAAAAAAAGAGTGGATTTGGGAGCAATTCTTTTGAATAAATGTTCAGTCCAGTACTTGAAGCTGGTAGTTTGAAGTTTAGCAGCTCCTTATTGACTGATAGGTTGCAGTTTCTCATTGCCTGGGCTGTTGCTGGGTAAGGAAAAAAATCTTCCTCCTGAGGGGTAGTAAAGTAGACAATTCTCTGCCAGAAAGATAAAATAAGCTGCAACAAGTGGTACATGTACTCCTCTTGTCAGTCAGGGCTTCCTGACTCCATCTTAAAGGAAGTTTCCTTTTATTAATTTTCATAGGTACTAATCGCCATCCTCCTTTTTTTTGGATTATTACCAATTGAAGATAAAAACCAAAGATCAGTTTTATTACTTTACTTATCTTTGTAACAATTTATTCAGTTGATAAATGAAAAGGTCAGCAAAGACCATGTGTTGGGAAGGTTATGAACTATTACAACTTACTGGTATTGGTTATTTACCAGAGAGAATATCCTTTCGTAAAGTATGTGATTTCTATAGCCATATGTCACGGGTTTAAGTCTGGATCTACAACTTTATAACTCAGATTTCAGGAAAATTAACTCCCATAAAGACTCAGTTTCCTTATGAGTAAAACAGAAACATTATCAACTGCCTATTGATATTGCTATGAGAATTAAATGACTTACTCCATGCATATCACTTAGGGATGGGCAAGATAAAGAAAAACATCACCCCTGCTCTTAGTTTAGTGGCATAAATGGACATTGATTTTTTTTAAAGAGGATTTTATATGGTCATTAAAAATTGACCAGGTACAGAAGTTATATTGAAGAGTCAGTGATTAATGTTTAAGCAACCAAGAAAATAATTTTTTCAAATTCTAATACAGCAAAACTAAAAACTATCTCCTTTGAAACTCAAAAATAGATAATTCAGGACAAATAAAATATATATTATTCTATATTGGGATAATAAACTTCTTACAGTAGTTACCCAGATATATAATACTCTAAATATATTACTATATCAATAAATATTGAAATAAACAGTTAACTGATATACCTTAACTGAATAATTTAGATATATAAAATGTCTTCTCCTATCTTAGATTGAGAGTGTTGCTTGAAGAAATACTCTTGCTTAGGACCACCTCTTCACCTCTGCCTTGTTCAGAAGCATAACAGTGTACTGTGGTATTGACTTTAGGTATGATCCAGCATAGCAAACATTCATTCATATGACATATTCTTTCAGTTTCCCCATTGCTCACTGTGCTCTCACTCTCTCACTTCTGCTCTATTCTTGTTCACTATCTTGTTTTGTCAAATTCAGCATTGCAGAGGGTGGACAAAGGCAAAACTGGAGGCTCTCCTGGTTAGTATCGGGCATCTAAAGCTGAGACATATTTACTTGTTCTTCAAAGAGACAGGCACAGAGTGTAGATATTCACATGGAGACCTTAGTACTCTTTCCAGGGGGTCACCAAATGCTATAATACTACCAAACCTCTCCCTTTATGTTGAAGGGAGATAGACGTTTTTCATCCCAGCAGTATTTTAAAATCTCCTATGGAATTTGTAACAAATACAAATTCAAAGCTCTGCTTGATTATTATAATTCAGTATATCTGGAATGAAGCTTGGCCTTCTGTATTTTTAGAAAATTCAATAAGTTTAGAGGATCTCTGATTTAAGAAGTAGGACTATGAAATTCAGCTAGGAAGGAGATTTTTAAAAATAATAATAATTCTGAGAACACTTTAACACAAAAGGCAGAGAGATAAAGAAGAGTGAAGATCTTTGAAAGAGGCCTTTGGTTTAGATTATTAGAGGATGACTATATAGTTTCCAAAACATTATTTACATTAAAAAAAGGAAATTACAGTAACTTAGAGGTTTATATTCATACAAGAAAAATGAAAAAAGATGTATTTTCTAGGACAAAGTTTATGCTGTCATAGAATGAACAGGTTAATATTTTCTGATATCACATTAAGTCAAATATTTAAGCAGCATGACAGAATGTTAGCATTATGTTTCTTAGTATTTATCAAAGAAAGATAAAGTTCATACAAAAAAAAAAAAAGAGCCAGAAACCTGAGTTCAAACACTGTCTTTGATTCTAACAACATGTATGATTACAAATGAGTCCCTTTAAAAAATAATGATTAGTTACTTTACTTTGACTTGAATTCCTTGGTACCACTTATTCAGGAAGACTTTGTCTATTCTCCAGTCATGTCAGCTATCCAAATACTATTGTAAACAGCTTACCTATTGGTCTCATCAACAAATCTGTAAAATTATGGGTGACAAGCATGGCAAGCAGGGAATTTGGTATCAGTAGAGAAACATTAGATGTGCATATACAACTTTAATAGAACATTAAATGAGAGAGGGAAGATAGCACATCAAATGTTACTGGGCACAGAGAAAGGAATAACTACTCCTACGAGGTCATGATGAACATTTAAAGAATACTTCCTAAAGGAGTATGGTACTTGAGCCAGATATTGGGGTTACTGGAGAATATAGGTAAGATATTCTTGGAATTGTCAAATGTATCAAGTAGAAAGAATTTGGGGCCATTTTGATGTGTATTATTATGTTTATCTGAGAGCTTGCTGTGTAGAAATAAAGTGGTGGAAATTAAGGTCAAATAATCACAGTTTTGGAGTGGTACCTCTTTTGAATTCATACATAAAGTAATAAGAAGTTACTGAGAATCTTTAAGCAATTAAGTATTATGAATATATACCTGTATTATGGAAACTAGAGAGGTGGGTATGAAGTGGGGTATATTGGTGATAGAGACCCAACCAAAGTAGTCACAAACTATTGCTGTGGTGATATTAAAAATGGGTCCTAACAATAGAATTAACCTTTTTTCCATCTTTACTCTCTCTTACAGCATATTAGGAGACAGAACTGTCTCCATTCTTAATGATTTATAATTCCAGGTAATAAGCATAATTATCTTTCTAATTTGGCTAAACCGATAATACCTATAATGGATGTAGTCTCTGGCTCTCAAACCCATATGCCTAGAAAAAGTTAAGACCATAAACTTGACTTATATTTCAGAAGTGTCAAACTCCACAGCAGTAAAATAAAAGATGTAAAGGAAGCTTTCTGTAGATCAAAAATATTTTATTCAGTGGTTTTTAAGTACCCCAGTATCTCAGCAATGTGATGAAAATGACAATTTAGTAAGTGGGAAAGAATAATCTCATGTAAAATATAGCATTAAATAAAGAGTTATTAAATGAATAAATTGGTATATATGAAGTAACTGAATTCAAAATGCAATGACTTTGGAAATATATTTAATTCTGTTTACTTAGTTAGAACTTGGAAATTTCATGTAGGTTGTTGTACATAAATGATTTAAAACAGTGCCAAAAACATAGATATCTGTCACTAAAAGTAAACACTCTGATGATGGTGATGGGAATTATAAACTATGAACAAGAGGAGAATGCCTTGCTGAGTTTTACTATGTCAAAGCTTTGATTCTCATAGAGATATTTACTTGATTATGCTTAAAAATATATAAATTACCATTGCAGTATATTGGGTGATGAGTACAATTTTTATTTATTCCAATTCCTATGTGTCTTTTGCACATAACTTTTTAGTAACCTCACACAGAGGGAAAGATAAAATTTGGCTTTCTCTAACAATGCAATGTTAAAGGTATGATTCAAGGGGTACCTTAAAAACACTTCCACAATTTACTTCATTTGCTATTAAGTCTCTACCATTGTCATAAAAAAGTCATACCAGGTTAGCCTACTTGTTCACGGAAGAGGTTAAAACACATGGAACCATCCTTAGTTGACCCAGGACACACAATGAGTCAAACTGATTTCCTCAGAACAGTTCAGCTGAACTGGATCTGATAAGCTAACTGTTGGTACACAGACACATGAGGAATGATTTTAAGTCACTCAATTTTGGGGTAACTTTTTAAGCAACAATAACAAATACACATTCTAAAACTCTTATCAAAATTTTATTTTCTTATCAAAAACACACTGTTCAGTGTTGGAACAACTACATAAAACTTAAGAAACTCTTCAAACAATATCTATGATCCTGTGAAAAATTTAAACAACACTTGATGGGCAGAAATGAAATTAAGGAACAAACATTTATAAAAGGCTAGTGTTCTAGAAGAGTGAGAATTCAGTGAATACTGGCAGCTTATAGGTTTGTGGTATTTTGACCAGGTGAGAGGAAGATTTCTGTTTAGAGACCTAGGAAAGAATTTAAACATATAAGCTTGATTTCTACTTCAGAATGAGGGGAAAAAGGCATAATTTGAACATGTTCAAGTTTTTTCTATTTCTCCATTTGCTTTACAATCAGCATTTTATATCTATCCATATCTATATCGATATATATAAAATATATATCAATAAGCTATATGATCCGTCTTTCCTTTCCTCCTCAGGATAAAGTTAATCCAGCATGGTTTATAGATAGATAGAGAAGGAGATACCTGACCATATTATTTAAGCAGTAGGTCCAGATATAATATAAGCCATGAAATATTGAAGCTGCTTGTGACTATAACATAAGCAGTACATTTTGACAAATATTTTATTAACCAGTTCCTTCTTTTTTGCATCCACTTGTTAGAGTTGGGTTTCTGTCACTTGCCATTATCAAAGAGGCTTAAATATAGCAGTAACTTATTATCTAGCTATTTTGGCCTTAATAAAATAATGGTGGAGCTATCTGTCAGAATCTGGGATAATATTAATATTATAGGATAAAATCTCAGACATGGTTGATAGTACCTGCCCCACATCTACATTACATAGTAAGATACTGTCATTGAGTTCCTGCACTATTTGTGGTATTAGGACCATGATATTTGCCATTTGAATCCATTTGTGCATGAAAAATATCAGAGAATCTCCATTTGAAAAACTGTGGTTTATTAATTCTCTTTACTCCGTAAGAGAGTAGTCTTTGTATCAAAGATTTTCTTTCAAATTTTTTGTATTTAAAATATCTACCTATTATTCCTAGGCAGCACTCACACATTCTGTGTCCTCATGAAGTAAATAGCATTGAGGAAACTGTTGATTATGTTATGGCTAGTCTGTAGAATTAGAAGTGTAACAACAGCAACCATTGCTACCTGCAGAGTTTGTGAATTAAAACATAATGCACTGGCTGTGTCTGATGATTTATAAAACAATAGGTCAGCATTTGCCAGTCATTAAGAAATAAGACTGTAAACCCAGCACTATTCCAGAACCAACATGTAAAGGATTATTACACACAAATTGAGAAAGGCAAGTTAGAGACTATTGATAATTATAATGGCAATAACTTCAATAACAATAATAAAACACCTTTTGATTACTCATTATTCTAGTATTTATTTTAACATTTTCTCTCACAATAATTGTATTTCATACATAAAATAACTTTCTTTCCATGAGACCCTCTTTATAAATCCATATTACTCATATCTATACTGGAAATATCCTGTCTTTAGGAGTTGGAGGTTAAGGAACTCTAGTTCACAGACAATGCCTCACAGTCTCAGGTCAACCCTGTGGCTACTCCTTCTCTCTCTAACTCTGTAATGGGACATCTATTTTGTCCTTGTTATCAAGTTCCAGTTCAATTTCCGGGCTTCTTTCATGCCTAGGAATGCAAGGTGGAAACCTCCCTAACATTATGGGATAGCTTTGTTTCTTGTCTTCTTAACAGACTACACTCCAGCCTTTCATGCAGGGTTCTGCTGTTTGTAGCCAAATAGTGATGTCCACAGCATATCAGTATGAAGCATAGAATTTGGAAACAGAATGAAGTAGATTTGACATTAAACATTTAAACACTTTATATATCAGTTTCCTTATCTGTAAAATAAGAGTAACTAGGTTGTGGCTGACAAGTTTTTGCAGATGATACTCATGGAATAGTAGCAGTTTCCTATTTCCATTCTTTATGTACTGTTACTGTAAACTACTGTTCAGTGTTTCTTATGCCAACTATTTCACTGGCCTGTTAGCCTTGTATATGTAACCATATTTAGTGGACTATGTATGTTTGTTCATATTTTGTCTTAATGAATTATCTTGAGTTTATATGATCTAGCTCCACAATAACCCAAACTCAGTAGGTATACTATATTTTAAATTCTAGCTTCTCTCCAATTGAAAGTTTGTGGAGAATATAAATAAGAACACAGATAAGTGTTTGAGATACATATATATATCTATATTCACTCATGTGTACTTAAGTTGAATATAAATGGGTCCTTAGTTTATCATAACATTATCAGCAGAGAATTATTTACTCTATGTTATTTAATGGACTGGAACCTGCATACTTTTTAAAATGCAAATCGCAAGAAGTTAAAAATTAACCTTAATGAAAGTGGATATTATACCGGAAGCAGATAAGATAAAATATGCAAGTTGTTAAATATAAGAATCTCCTTAGAAATAATTTAGTCTCCTTAAAAACAATGCAATTATTATTACATATTCACATCTGACTGTCAACTTCAAATCAGTGGTTAGTTTAGTTCATTTACATAGAATATTTAGTTGAGTGAACAGAGTATAAATGGATTATATATTTTGTAGATGTCTTTGTTCATTCAAAATATATTAAAGAAAAGTCCTTACAGTATGTAGTGAACCTTTTAAGAATGCTTTAGGAGAGCTTTCCTTTAGTGTCCTGGGGTTCATTCCATAGGAATTTACTATAATTCCACATTTATAAAGTATTGTCAGGGAGTAAGTTGATCCTTATAATTATCTCATTAAAAGCAGAATTTCCATGTAATGAAGCCAAAGTTATAAAAGATGTTATTTTTGCATTTTGTCATTTTTTGTGGAAATATTTCTAATATACACTCAAGTTACTGCTTTCAAAGGATATATATCAAAGTCATCATAGCCTTCCATTAATTCTCTAGTGCTATTTATCTCAAAATGGAAGACTTTAAGCCATTTTGGCCTGATGTATCTGTAGAAAATGTATCCATATATATTTAGAAAAAAAAATAAAGATTGATGCAGTCCTGGTTGTATTCAGAATAAAAACAAGCAAACAAACAAAACAAACATTAAAAAAGGTAGTTTCTTTAGACAGCCTAGTATTGATTTTGACACAAGTGTCACAGGAATTTTCTTTGAAGCTGGATCTCTGAAAGTTCTTGATGGCTAAATTCAATCTTTGGAATAGACTAGGATAGCAACATGGCATACTTAAAGCTCTTGAATATATCACAATTCATAAATATACCTGTCATTTCTATGAGAACACTGTTTTTCAGAATGTGTTCTGGTACTCTGAAGAAACTGATACTGCTATGCAGTTATCTGCTGTGTGGTATGCTGGGCCATAAGATCCCCAAATTTTCACGTCAGATAACTTCTAGGGGACTCTATCTACCACACACTTCTAATTTTGTTTTGTTCTGTTTTATGTTTTTTTTTTTTTTTACAGTCTTATTGTGGTGTAATTGATGTACAAAAAAGTATATGTATTTAA
Organism: Spilogale gracilis; assembly: GCA_004023965.1. Taxonomy (NCBI): domain Eukaryota; kingdom Metazoa; phylum Chordata; class Mammalia; order Carnivora; family Mephitidae; genus Spilogale; species Spilogale gracilis. Next base: position 37,583 of record PITA01007206.1, read on the forward strand.
CATACACAATTTGATGAGTTTGGACATATGCAAACATGAAATGATACCAACACTACAATCAAGGTAAAAGACATTTCCAATTCCTTGTAAGGTTTCTGTGTGTGTGTGTGTGTGTGTGTGTGTGTGTGTATGTGTGTTGGCAAGAACAATTAACATGAAATCTGCCCTCTTAACAAATTTTGAAGTGCACAATATCCTATTGTTAACTATCTATGCTGTGTCATACAGCAAATTTTTAGAACTCAAATTCATTAGATATAAGTCAAACTTTATACCCATTGAGCAACAACTCTTCATTTCCTTCACTCCCCAGTCTCTGGAAACCTCTATTTTACTCTCTGTGTTTTTGATCTGGACTATTTTAGATCTATAGATAGAATCATGAAGTATTTGTACTTCTGTGACTGGTTTACTTCTCTTAGCATAATGTCTTCCAGGTTCATCCATATTGTCACGAATGACAATATTTTCTTACTTAAGGCTGCATAATTTATCATACACACACACACACACCATAGTTCTTTATTCATTCATCTGTTGATGGATATTTAGATTGTTTCTATATATTGGCAATGGTGATTAATTCTTCAATGGATATGGGATGCAGCAAAAACAGTACAATAAGAGACATTTATAGCAATAAACACCTACATATAAAAAAAGAAAAACAATCTCAAATGAACAACCCAACTTTACACTTCAAGGAGCTTAAATAAAGGCAAAAAACAAATAAATTGAAAATTAACAGAAGAAATAAAGATTAGAGCAGAAATAAATGAACTAGAGACTAGGAAAACAATAGAAAAAGCCAAGGAAAGAAAAAGCTGTTTTGTTTTTTTTTAAGATAAATATAACTAACAAACCTTCAGCTAGACTAAGAGAAAGAAGAGTGAAATTACCAAAATCAAAAATGAAAGAGGAGACATTACAACTGATGCCACAGAAATAAAAAGGATCCTAAAAGACTATTTTGAATAATTAATAACAACAAACTTTATAAAGTAGAAGAAATGGAAGCACTCCTAGAAACATACAAACTACCAACGATGAATCATAAGAAATAGAAAGTCTAGGGGCGCCTGGGTGGCTCAGTTGGTTAAGCGACTGCCTTCGGCTCAGGTCATGATCCCAGAGACCCGAGATCAAGTCCCACATCGGGCTCTCTGCTCAGCGGGAAGCTTGCTTCTCCCTCTCACACTCCCCCTGCTTGTGTTCCCTCTCTGGCTGTGTTTCTCTCTGTAAAATAGATAAATAAAATCTTTAAAAAAAAAAAAAGAAATAGAAAGTCTAAACAGATCAATAATGAATAAGGTGATTGAGATCAGTAACTAAAACCTTGCAAGAAGAAAAACCCAGGACTAGATGGCTTCATTAGTGAATTATACCAAATATTTATTTGTTTGTTTATTTATTTTTTGATTTTATTTATTTGACAGAGAGAAACACAGCCAGAGAGGGAACACAAGCAGGGGGAGTGAGAGAGGGAGAAGCAGCCTTCCTGCCGAGCAGGGAGCCCGATGTGGGACTCGATTCCGGGTTTCCAGGATCATGACCTGAGCCGAAGGTAGTCGCTCAACCAACTGTGCCACCCAGGTGCCCCAACTATGAAGGTATTTTTAAAATGTGACTAACACATTAAATTAAGTAGGCTTTGAGTAAAGCTGATTACTCTCCATAAACTGAATGGGTCTCATCCAATAAGCTTAAGGCCTTAAAAGAAAAGACTAGGTTCTCCCAAAAGGAGGAATTATGCCTCTAGACTGCCTTTATACTATAACAGCATCAATTTCTGCCTC
>PITA01007206.1:39478-93636 GCA_004023965.1 Spilogale gracilis
TGTGTGTGTGTGTGTGTGTGTGTGTGTGTGTGTGTGTGTGTATTCTTCCTATTGTCTGGAAAACCCTGACTAATACACTCCATTCTCAGGAAAACTTTAGAGAAGCTGGCACATATTATGTGAAAAATTGAAGGAATGAGGAGGGGATAGTCTGATGGATCCAGTGCAATAGAAGAGTGCAAGTCCCACATCGGGCTCTCTGCTCAGCGGGAAGCTTGCTTCTCCCTCTCACACTCCCCCTGCTTGTGTTCCCTCTCTGGCTGTGTTTCTCTCTGTAAAATAGATAAATAAAATCCACTGTGACCTTGAATTAGTACTTTCATTGTTCTAAAGAAGTAATGATTGGAAGTCATTCCTATTCTAACTAAGCCATATCAAAGAAGCTTTCATCATACAGGGATCAATTTTCCTGAAACAATATCCTCCTGGCACAGGCTGATAGTAAATATTGCACTAAAAGAATAAATTGTAAGTGTGTACTATCCTGGCTTGCTCCAAGTAGCCCAGACTTTAGTTTTTTTGTGATTTTCATGTAAGCAAATTATATTTTATGCAAAGTTGTATATTAAGGTAGTCAGAGCAGAAAACTAGAAATGAAACTTCTGGGATTATCTGACAAATCCTCAATCTTATGATGTATTTAATTGATATCCATTGAGAAGACAGACTCTGATTTAGAAATTTCACCTTGGGGCTCTCAGATATATATATTTTTTATTGGTTGTCACAGATGTAGTTTCATGGCAGGGTCATGGGCAGCTGAAATCACATGAGAGTTCAGTATAGAATATTAAGACATCATTCAAAAAATCATGATTCCTTTTCCATGAAAAAGTTCCAGAAATGAAAAATGGCCAAGATATTCTAGAACCTATCTGTCCTTTCAGAGTATTTCTGTTGGTTGATAAATTACTGAAAGCAAGGAAAATAAATGTTCTCTCACCCCTCACCAACCTCCAAATGGACACAGTTCTGAAATATGAGATATAATTTACTTATGCATTTGGTAGAGAACCTCAGGATCTTTCATTTCGATGACATACTCAGTGTTTTCATTAAGATAGAGATACAAACAGAGCCAAGCCATGTTTTCTTTTCTTTTCTTTTAAGAAAAACAATCTACTAAAGATTGTTAAAGATAATGGAGAGCCTAGTGAAACTCTGCTGTAGGGGAGTGACATGTAGGTTCCCCAGTCCTGGACTTGCCAGTATAACTGATGGGAGAACAAGCTCAATAATCATTGCAAAGCTGGATTTGTTGAGATGATAAATTTGGAGGTGATGACAGTGCTGGTGACAGCAGTGATAATATGGTATTTATTTATTTATTTATGATTTTATTTATTAGGCAGAAAGAAACACAGCTAGAGAGGGAACACAAGCAGGGGGAGCGAGAGAGGGAGAAGCAGGCTTCCCGCGGAGCAGGGAACCCGATGCGGGGCTCGATCCCAGGTCTCCGGGATCATGACCTGAGCCAGAGGCAGTTGCTTAACCAACTGAGCCAGCCAGGTGCCCTGACAATATGGTATTTAGAAGAGATATAGAGTCTGTGGGTAGGAATGGACCCTCCAAAAATATATTTCATATTCAAGCAATTGTTTGCATTATAAAAACATACTTATTGGTGGCCCAAAAATGGGAATTTAACTAACTTTTAATACATTTTATTCATATTAAAGGGAAATAATTCTTGATGATTTTATTTAATCTGGTCTTTCTAAATAGCTCCCAACTGTTTCTGAATGATAACTAAAATTACAGAATCACACATGCTGGCTTTAGTACCATGCTGTCTATCATATTACAGTACCTACACACACACATATACACATACACACTTACACAATAGTATACAATAACAGAATTGTATTGTGCAAAATAAAACGAGGATTAAATAGGACTGTGTAACTAGTTCTGATTTACATTGTTCATAGTATTGAAATGGGAATAAAATTCTGTGATTTGTAAGAGAGATGATTTTTTTATTATATACTACAAAACTTACTTTAATGTTTCCATTATTTTATCTTCAGATAAATATGATAAAGAAATATAGGAGAATTGTGCAGTTCTGTTTAATTCTGAATTTAAGTTAATGGCATCTAAAGTTTCTCAGTTAGTATTCCATAACTTTCTACATTTCTTTATTACTTTATTTATATTGGCAATTGACCCTGTATGATTGCATCTCTTAAGAGAAGTATTTCAGTAACCCAAATATTGGGTTGCAACTATAGTTGACCCTCGAATAACACAGATTTGAATTGTATGGGTCCACTCATATATGGATTGTTTATAGTACAGTCTTATAAATGTATTTTTTTTTAAGATTTTATTTATTTGACAGAGAGAAACACAGCCAGAGAGGGAACACAAGCAGGGGGAGTGAGAGAGGGAGAAGCAGGCTTCCCGCCGAGCAGGGAGCCCGATGTGGGACTCTATCCCGGGTCTCCGGGATCATGACCTGAGCCGAAGGCAGTCGCTCACCAACTGAGCCACCCAGGCGCCCCTTATAAGTGTATTTTTAACACTTTTTTCCTTTACTGACTTTATTGTAAGAATACAGTATGCATATAGATATGTGTTAATCAAATGTTTATGTTATCTGGAAGGATTCTGGTCAACAGTAGACTATGCAGTTAAGTCTTGGGTGGGTCAAAAGTTATATGTAGATTTTCAGCTGTGTGCCCTAACCCTCACATTGTTCAAGGGTCAACTATAATTTATTGAAGTTACTTTGCCTGGCTTATCAGTCAGAAAGTCATGCATTATGTTGCATAAGGCCACTAAATAAAATAGTTGTATTTAAATATTATAAGTGAATTCAACTTTCCAATTGATGTTGACATACACTGCAGTTTTATACACCATATATTTTACTTCATAATCTTTGCTATTTTTTTCACATTGTATTTGACTGATTGGCAAATTGATTTTGTTTCATAGTAACTGGAAATAATACAGTGTTATTTTTTTAACCAAATATATTTTACATTGTTTTCCCCCCAAAGTATCTAATATTTATTAAGGATATATAACAATATTCATAACACTAAAGTGAGACTTCAATTTGGAATTCCATTAGCTTAAGGAAGGAAAGTGATTTTAGGGTGAAGCCAAGAAATTTCAATCCCAAACACAGATTTACAAATTCATATACATGACATAGGTTGAGAGTTTTATCTCATTTTCTGTACTTTATAAAATATTTTAAAATGCGGATAATATTAATAGATCTTAGCCTGAGCTTAAATTATTATTACTATTATTATTAGGATGTAAAAGAGGGAATAATAGATTTTTTAAAAAATCTGATTTACTGTCTCTGAATTATCGGAACAAGAAGGAAAAACAAGTATTATATTTGGGCTGTCAAGGAAATTGCTCAAATATGATTTTGTGGTTGGATAATTCAAGAGTGGACTAGTTACAAAACTTCTGATTTTTGACATTTGCTGTTCAAAGTCCTGAAAGGGAGAAAGAATGCCTTGTTTCACAGTGTGCATTTTAAAAAACAATGTAGAAACAACAGCAATCTGCATCTCATCACTTTATTGGGATTCTAAGCAATTCTGCAGTTCTCTTCTGCTTAAAGCTGCACAGACTGCAGGGCTCCAGATGTTTGCACGGAAGGGCATTTGCTTTCACCAACATTTTCCTGACCACAGGGGATTCCCAGTTGGCTCTGGGCAAAGGCAACAGAGGCTTTGTGTCATTCCAGGTGTCATGCAGCTAACCCCTAGAGATGTTGGGCTTTTTATGTAGTCTACCTATTGCTTAACCGGCTTTCCCATGAGCAGATTTCTTTAGTGCACTCAGTTTGCAGAGTGTGGCAATAAAATGCTTAAGTTAACATTATTAAGAAAATGTAAACACTGTTTTGATAGATGTCATGAGTCTACTCACAGTACAGAATCTGTTGCAATGGAACAGCTGGCTACTTACTGATTTAAAAGGAACAGAGAGCCGGAATATGCTGTCTTTTATCTATTTCTTTCTCCAATAGAACTTGGAGATGTCCCTGGAGTATTGGTTCAGACACTTGCTGTGATAAAAGGATGGGTCTATTATGTGATTAATAGATATTTAGATCTCAAATACAAGTTCTGCATCAATAAAGTCTGTATTTTTTTAGCTGACTTTGATCCCTGGCTTTTTATCTAGTTACTTTGAGGGGACTAATTATTTACAAATACAATCGTTTTCATATGAAATTTCATCATGATGCTAATCTCTAACTACACACTTGGCTCATGAAGGTTTTCAAATTTTATTTATCCTCAAAAGTTTGCTTTTATTTGTTAGACATCTTTATTTTCGTTCTTATGGTTGAGATGACCTATTCTTTCTCAGAATCTATTTTCAATGGCTTATAAATTTCCCCTTGGAAGGTCTCATCCTAGAGATGATAATTGTTTTGAAATTTTAGAAAAATGCATTCATTAATTTTTGAAAATCAGATGCTAAAATCAGTGATGGGTAAATGGAATGCTTAATTTCCTGAATACTATGCACACTGGCACTATCTTGTTTTCTGATTAGGGCTGAGCTACTGGAGCCAATATTCATACTAGTAGATATTTGGCTTTCCTTCCTTCTCAAAACAGCTCACAGAAGGTAGAAAAGCTTATCAGTACTCTATGTTCTGTTTTCTAAACTCAAACAATAAGCAGCCTATAAGCTTTACTTGAATGTAAGTTCTTCTTTTCATCAGTCAGAAACAGACAAAAAGAAGCAATCTGGGACCCCATCAGACCCTGATTAAAAGGTTACTTCCCTCCACTAGGCTTTTTCTAAATCTTTATTCTTGTCTTTTGTTGGTTATCTACCATAATCTTCATTCTTTCTTTATGGTTAATTTTATTGGCTTGTCCTATGAATCCTACTCTGCCCTTTGAGAAACAAACACTGTCAAGACCAGTGAAATACATTATAAGTCAGAATCTATTTTATTTGCCTTTGAGAAACTATGATCATCAGGAAATAGAAGAAGCCATCTTGACAATCTCTCATTGATACACCTAGTTGGAGAGTTAGGAAGTCTGCAGTCTGAGTGATGTCTCTGAAACCACAACTTATTCCTGACCAAGGGCTTCCTAGCACACCTGAAGCAACTAAAACCACTCAGTTCTCCAAAACATCAAATATGCTTTACCCACAGGCAGGCCTTTTTTATCACTGGTGAAATAATTGAATCCGTTATTGCTATGCTTCACAGTGCCAAAATTTCTGTGATCTTGGTCTGATGTTACACATTTTGATTATTTGTCCAGTTATACCTTGTTTATTTATTTATTTATATTACATTTTCTTATTTATTTCTTGGCTGGTGAATTGGAGATACTTTTCTTTTTTCTCTACATGAATATATTGCTAAATTACAGAGTTTAGAAGAGTCACCATCCTATCATGTTATAAATCGTTGTAATGAGGGGCACTTGGGTGGCTCGGTCAGTTATGGGTCAGCCTTTAGGATGGGTCATAATCTCCAGGTCCTGAGATCGAGCCCTGTGTTGGGTTCCTTGCTCAGTGGAGAGTCTGCTTCCTTCTCTCTCTCTCTCTCTCTCTCTCTCTCTCTCTCCCTCTGCCCCTCCTTCCTGCTCATTCTTTCTTTCTCTCTCTCAAATAGATAAATCAAATCTTTAAAAATATATATAGAAATAGTTGTAATGATAGACCTTATCTATATGAAAGGAAGGTGCTGAATGCTCAAGTATTTGCCTGGGTCACAGAGGTTGTTAGTGACAAACTTGATATTTTAACCTGAATCCTACCCAAAGGTCGAGTGTTATCTGTATGTAATAATAATTAGTATTACTAATACTAATGACACATAATAAAACACCACCAACACTAAAAATAGTATCTGTGAAAAGTAATTCTGTATTCTATATGCATTTTTCAGCTCAATAATTGCAAGAAAGAGATTGCTTTCATTATAACAGCAGCATTATAACAATTATTTCTGTTGTATGAACAAGACTAACTTGTGAGATTTGGGGCCAAGTCACATCTCTTCTATGTATGGCTAATTATCTTGAAAAGTAAAACGTTTGGTCAGGTATTTGTTAATACTTCTTTCTAGTTCTGAGATTCTGTGATTTGATGATCTGAAGATAATGAAAGTGATCTTCTTTTAAATGTTTACAACCTTTACTTAAGTAATTTTTATCCTCCAAAGATTTATTTAAGTCACATAGCAAATCTATTAAGAAGTAAATAGTAACATCTTGTCCTATGATGTTCAAAGACATAGAACACTTTTGGGCACCCTAGTAATAATAAGTAAATCACAGATAACTCATGATAAATTTATGGAAGATTGTAGGATACAATCTTTAATTTTTTTAAAGATTTTATTTATTTATTTGACAGAGAGATCACAAGTAGGCAGAGAGGCAGGCAGAGAGAGAGGAGGAAGCAGGCTCCCTGCTGAGCAGAGAGCCCAACAGTCCAACTCAATCCCAGGACCCTGAGATCATGACCTGAGCCGAAGGCAGAGGCTTTAACCCACTGAGCTACCCAGACGCCCAATCTTATAATTTTAAAACGATTTTATTTGTGTTTATTTGACAGAGAGAAAGAGAGAGTGCACACAGGCAGGGAAAGTGGGAGAGGGAGAAGCAGACTCCTTTTTGAGCAAGGAACCCAAGGCTGGGCTTGATCTATTGATCATGACCTGAGCTGAAGGCAGACATTTAACCAACTGAGGTGTCCAAGCACCCAAAGGTAGGATATAATCTTGATTGAAAATTTAAGTTTGAGGGGCGCCTGGGTGGCTCAGTTGGTTAAGCGACTGCCTTCGGCTCAGGTCATGATCCTGGAGTCCCAGGATCGAGCCCCGCATCAGGCTCCCTGCTCAGCAGGAAGTCTGCTTCTCCCTCTCTCACTCCCCATGCTTGTGTTCCCTCTCTAGCTGTGTTTCACTCTGTCAAATAAATAAAATCTTTAAAAAAAAAAAAACAAAAAACCCAAAACTTTAAGTTTGAGACAAATTACAAAAGTTATGGCATGGCCACACACATATAACATTTGTGGCAGATCAAGACTAGAAATATTAAACAGTCTGGAAATACACACAGTTTATGTGCATCTACCTGAACATCTAAAATTTTCATGGGGAAAATAACCTGTTATCTTTGTTACCTTGTTACCTTACTGGGAAAAAATAAACCAGTTTTCCTGTGTTCTTTGCATGAGTTAAAAACAAACATTAAAAACAAAACAAATCATACTTTATCTTCATTCTCAGTAGATAGATTGATAGACATAAGATAGCCAGATAAATGCAAATATAGATGTGATGTAGATATATCTAGCCTGGATCTGTAGCTGTATATCAATATAGATAGAGATATAGATCTCTCTCCTCTCTCTAGGTGGATAGAAAATAGAATATAAACTTTGCTTTGTAATTTTTCACTCATCTCTCTCTCTAAAAATATGTAGAAAGAGATGTCATACATATAACTATATAACTATATATACACAAATATGTAAAACACTATATAACTATATAAATTTCATTCCCTCTCTCAGGACAGAAAAAAAATATTAGATCAATTGATATATAGATAGTCTAAGGAATTTTCTTAGAAACAATTTGTATAATATAGCAGAAAATATCAATGCCGCCGTATATCCTTGACTAATTGCTTTCAAGATATTTAACCATCCAACACAAGTTCAAGATACCCATTGAAAACTGTTACCATAGTTTGTTCCTTGTGTGAACTCCACATTGCAACAGCATAATATAAAAATCAGTGCAAAAGAAAACAATCAAAATGGATATGTTCAGGTTAACCCTGGAGAAATAGTCTTTCCCCTTATTTCAGAGCAGTGATAGACTGCACAGATATCACTATACTATTGTGTTTCAAAAATTCAGTATAAAAAAATCAGATCTTTTTTACCTTATTAAACAACTATGAAATAGGTGATAAACTCAAAATAACAGGTTTGGAAAATAAATTAAAGATTAAATGGATAAACAAATAATCACCCTGATCCTATTGCAAGCCTGATTGAATCTTTTAGAGACAGCTATTGCTACTGACCTTGTTGATGACCTTGAGAAACTGTCTCATCCAGATGAAGGTGACAATGCTGTTCCTGAAAGACGCAAATAGATGCAAGTGCTAGAAGGCAGGTTAAAAAAAATCTATGGAAATGCTCAGTAGTGCTCAATAACACCTGTTAGAAATAACATCTCTATCAAATAAATATATAGAAGAAACATCATAAAGTAAAAGCTGAATTTGGAGTTATGAATCTCCAAAATACCCATCTGTCATCTTATCCTCTTTGAATTTATATTTATCTCTCTGAAAAGAAAATGTGTCTACTGTTTCAGATTCTGTCTAAATTTAGATCTACAAAGTCAATGGTTAAAGAATTTTGTAAAAGCTGAGAGTATAATTTAAAAATTGCAGTCTATAGAAGCAACAACATTCACAAATCTGTACATTGTATTTTTTTAAATTTCCTAGTAATCTTTATGCACACTATATATCCTTGGATGTGTGAAGTAGAGAAGCTCTGAAAGTTATAGACGCTCACTTCAGGTCACACAACTAATAAGATTTGCAACTCCAAACTTCATCTTCTCTCTACATTTCTGGGCTTCTTCTTCTTCTTCTTTTTTTTTTCCAATTTGCTTTAATTTTGGTTTAGCTAACTAAATCATAGTTGTAAGTCCAGCTTGAAGGGCTGTATAAAAAATGATATTCCCTTTGAAAGAGGGAGAAGATCACTGCTATGTAGAACTTCTCCCTGCTCATTTTAAGTGGGTTAAATAGTAATGATGGATATCATCCAGATATGCTCTTTAAAAAGTTGGAGAATTCCTTACTTTGTCCTTTGTGTTTTAGTTACTCAAATACATACTTAGAATTGTGGACGCCAGCTGTCAAACGAGAGATCACCAGATGTTCCCAAAGTAAGTGGTTACTACAGGCATAACAATTAAGTCCCAGGCTTGAATTTGTCAATTTGTGAAACATGAGTCGTATTATGAGGGAGCATCACCTTGCTAGCATTCTTTTTATTGCTCCAAAGAGAGCATTAATGTCTGTGGAGTCATATTCAGGATTCATGACTTAGATTGTTTCTATTTATGGAAGCATGGATTAAAATGTGCCTTCTGTTATAACAGGATAACATAGACTGGGTAGCTTACACAACAAATATTTATTTATCATAGTTCTGGAGGCTAGACATACAAGATCAAGTGTCAACATGGTTAGATTCTGATGAAGATCCTCTTCCTGGTTTACACCCAGCCATCTGAGATAGAGTGAGAAAAAGAGAGAGAGAGAGAGAGAGAGAGAGAGAGAGAGAGAGAGAGAGCAAACTCTATGATGTCTCCACTTATGAGAGTTCTAATACCACTTTGGGGGCTCCACCTTCACGACCTAATTACCTCCCAAAGGCCCATCTCCTAATCCCACCCCACCTACTCTGGTTAAGGTTTCCATATATGCATCTGGGGAGAGAGAGGACATAAACATTCAAGCCATAATACAATGCTTTGATCAAAAAATAAAAGTGGTTGGTTCTCATAAACATAATAACAATATCATGTTCTTATTTTAGAGGAAACAATATCTGAGAAGGTTCAAATATCTAAGAACATTCATCCTATATGAATGAAGTCCACCTGTTTCAGTTTATAGAAAATTTAAGGGGAAGAACAATCATTATTTAGCTGAATCTCCCTGTAGTGTCCACTAAAGTGTATTTCATTTCATATACTATCTGAATTTATTTCATATACTATCTGAATTTTAGAATGTATAGCATGGAATAAAGTAGGCATATAGAAGTAGGAGGTGAGTTAATGTTTATTGAGGCCCTTTTATATAGTAAGCTAAATAAACAAGACTTTTAAATATATTATCTATGTAATACTCACAAGGTCATGATCTCATATAATGATCTGTTGAAATGCTTTCACTCTCAGCCATGATGAAATAACAGAGAAACAAAAATAACATACAACAGTGATTTTCAGATAGCCAAATTCTGTGGTTTTGTTGTTGTTGTTGAGATAGATTTAGATTTTGTGACTCATGTGGTGAAAATCTTCATAGTAGAGTACTGGAGAGAAATAGATGCCAAGAGAGTATTGGTATTCCCGAGTGGCTCCTTGAGATTTTGACAGAATACAGATTTGTGTATGTATATGATGAAGATACCAAGGTTAGGAAAGTGCTACCAGAAAATAATAGAGGAGGGAAAAAAGAAGCAGAGTTCATGCAGGCCCTAGAATACTCTGTATTCCCATCAGACAGACAAGAAGGAATTTCTAATGCATGGGGCATAAGATAGAGTTCTCCTAAAAGTACCACCATAAAAAGATTGGAATTAAAATGTATGACAACAATAACATAAATGTTCTTGGGGAAATGAAAGTATATGTCATAAGGGTTTCATATTATGCATAAAATCTTATAATATTGTTTGGTTATAATAAGTCATATGCATATTTTAAATTGTAAAACAACAAACATTTTAAAGAAAGAATTAACGAGGTATGGCTAATAAGCCAATAGAGGAAATAAAAATAAACTTTAAAATGTTCTCAATTAACCCAAAAGAAGGCAGAAAAAGAAGAAATAGAAAAATAGTAATTTAAACCCAATAATACAGATGATAGCATTAAATGCAAATATTCTAAGTACTTAGGGAAAAGACAAAGATATCTAGATTGGATAAAAGGCAAGACAGGACAATATTCTGTCCATGAGAGACATACCTACAATATGAAAACATAGATGTATTTTTGCCAAAAAGAGATGCCATACAAACACTTTTTAAAAATAAGCTAGTGTGACTACATTAATAACATAAGAAGTAGATTTTAAGGAAAGGAATAGTGACTAGAGGAAAACACATTACTGATAAAGAGGGCAATTTATCAAGAAGACATTACACTCCTAAACGCATAGGCACATGATAGTAGAACATCTGTGTGCAAGAAGGAAAACTAATAGAACTGAAAAGAGGAATAGAAAACCCAAAATTGCAAAACCTCCATCACAAGAGTTGGCAAAACAAGTAGACCAAAAATTTGTTGTGGATAAGGAAGATGTTTACCAAACTATTAATGAACATGATATAATTGATATATAGAATGATTAATATAACTACAGGAAAAGACATATTCTTTTCTCCTGCACATGGGTAAAGGATCTCATGAATAAGGATAAAATGAACCATATTGTGGGCCATGAAATAAATCATAATTTTTATAGAATATATGAAATTGTACAAAACATGATTTTGATCCTCAGGAAAATTAAATTATCATTATTTTTTAAGATTTGATTTATGTATTTGACAGAGAGATAGATCACAGGCAGGCAGAGGGGCAGACAGAGAGAGAGAGGGAAGCAGGCTCCCTGCAGAGCAGAGAGCCTGATGCAGGACTTGATCCCAAAACCCTGAGGTCATGACCTGAGCCAAAGACAGAGGCTTTAAACCACTGAGCCACCCAGGTGCCTCAGGAAAATTAAATTATAAATAAATAACAGAATATATATCTGGAATGTCACCAAATGTTTGGAAAAATACTTCTAACTCATAAAAATCATTAAAAATAAATCATAAAAGAAAGTAAACATATATTCTTTACTTAATGAAAATTTAAAAAAATAACAAAATTTGTTTATTGGAGATAAAATGGTGCCTTTAGAAAAATTAATAGCGTCAGGGAGTTATTAGAAAAATGGAAAGACTTTATATCAATAATCTTCCAACCTAGGATACTAGAAAAAGAATACCCCAAATCAATTCAAATCAACCAGACTGAAGGAGACACAGAAAACAAGTGTGATAAATCCATGGGAACCAAAGTGAATGTGGGGGAGGGTGGAATGAATATATATATATAATGTATATATATATAACTTCAAGCCATAATTATTAGGAAGAAAAGAAATAAGCACAATTTACTCATGTCTGCATTGAAAGAGATAACATCACTACAAATCTATTATAGATAGTAAAGAATAATAAATATACTAAACACATTTCTTCCAATAAATTCAGCAATTTAGATGAAATAGACAAATTCTGTCAATACAAACAAAACTATGTTATAGGAAAGAATATAACATTATTAATTTTATACCTATCAGAGAACTCAAAGTCATAATTAAAAGTCAATGAAACCAAAGGTCAGATGGCTTTATTTGTGAACTATAATAATTTTAATTAATATCTGAGGAAAACAACAACAGTTCTACGCTGGAAAAGGATGAAAGACAATGAATCTAAATCACTCTATTGGGTCATTTCTCTGATATCCAAATCAGACAAAGATTAAAAAATATCAATATCTCCCATGAACATAGATTTGAAAATTAAATACAATTTTAGTAAAACAAATCCATCAATATTTAAAATTGATAATACATTATAGGAGAGTTATCCTCAGAAACCCAAACTAGTTTAATTTTTTGAAATATATTTCAATGTAATACACTATATTAAAATTTTTAAAAGAAAAATACATGATCTCCTTAACAGTTACAGAAACAGCATATGACCAAATTCAACACATTTATGACAATCATTTTCAGTAACATAGAAATACAAGAAAACACTAACATGAAAAAGAGCATATACGAAGAACTTATAAGTAGTGTCAAACTTAATAGAAGATTCAATGCTTTCCTTCTAGGATGGGCATAAATCAAAGATTTGTCAACTCTCAAGATTCATTTTCAACTTTTGGCCAGTATTAACAAGGCAAGAAAAGAAATAAGACACATACATATTGGAAATAAATCACTCAAACCATATTTATTTGCAGAGAGCACAGTCATTTATATAGATAATATGAAGGAACACACACACACACAATTTTTAGAATAGTTGACTTTTGGAGTGCTTGGGTGGCTCAGTGGGTTAAGCCTCTGCCTTCCGCTCAGGTTATGATCTTAGGGTCCTGGGATCAAGGCCCACATTGGCTCTCTGCTCAGCAGGGAGCCTGCTTCCTCCTCTCTCTCTCTCTCTGCCTGCCTCTCTGCCTACTTGTGATCTCTCTCTGTCAAATAAATAAATACAATCTTTAAAAAAAAAAGAATAGGTGACTTTTGCAATATTTTAGGGTATGAGGTCAACATTAAAAATTTATTTTATTTCTACAGAAATATAAAAAACTAAAAATATCACTGTAATTACATCAAAATGTACATAGGGAAATATTAATAAAATATATGCAAGACTTATACGCTAAAAACTATGAAAAACTGAAAAGAAAAAGTAAAGTGTATATAAACAAGTGGGGAGGTAAACCATGTTTAAGCATCAAAAACTCAATATTATTATAGATTCAACAAATCCAATTAAATTCTTGGCACATTTTTTTGTGTGTAGAAATTCCAATTAAATTCTTGGCACATTTTTTTGTGTGTAGAAAGTTACAGGGACATGTAACTACCCCCAAAAGAAACAAAGTCTTTTGAAAAATAACATTTGAGGATCTGCCCTACCTGATTTCAAGAACTACTATGGGGGCACTTGGGTGGCTCAGTTGGTTAGGCAACTGCCTTTGGCTCAGGTCATGATCCCAGAGTCCTGGGAGTGAGCCTCACATTGGGCTCCCTGCACGGTGGGAAGCCTGCTTCTCCCTCTCTCAGTCCCCCTGCTTGTGTTCCCTCTCTCGCTGTGTTTCTGTCAAATAAATAAATAAAATCTTAAAAAAAAAAACAAAAAAAACTATGAACCTAAACTAATGAAAAGAGTAAGACATAGGCTTAAGATAGACATACAGATAAAAGTAAAAAAAGCTGACTGTCTAAACACAGAACTACACATATATGACCAATTGATTTGACCTAAGATAGATATTAATGTAATTCAGGAGGGAAATGATAACTTTCTCAACCAATGATGCTAGTAAAAATGGACATTTATATGCAAGAGTGAATATAAAAATTTCATCTCAAACCCAACAACTTGAAATGTGCAATAGACTAAATACAAGAGCTCAGAGTGTGAAACTTCTAGAAGAAAAAAATAGAAGAAAATCTTAATGATCTTATGTTAATTGATTATTTATTTAACAGGACACAAAACACTTTAGTTATAAAAGAAAATTTTATAAATTGAACTTCTTTAAATTAAAAACATTTTTCCTTGGCGAGCCTAGGTGGTACAGTCAGTTAAGCATCTGGCTCTTGGCTTCAGCTCAGAGCCCCATCTGGCTCAGGGTCATGAGATCCAGCCCTGCAGGATCTATACTAAGGGAGAAGTCTTTTTAAGACTTCTCTCCCTCTTTCCCATCCCCCCCATGCTTGCTCTCTCTCTCTCTGTCTGTCTCACACACACACACACACGCACACGCTCATGCGCTGTCTCTAAAATAAAGAAATAAATCTTAAAAAAAAACATTTTCTCATAAAATAATATTAAGAAAATGAAAAGAGGGGTGCCTGAGTGGCTCAGTTGTTAAGCATCTGCCTTTGGCTCAGGTCATGATCCCGGAGTCCCAGGATCAGGCCTGCATGGGGCTCCCTGCTCAGCACTCTCTCACTCCCCCTGCTTGTGTTCCCTCTCTAGCTGTGTTTCTCTCTGTCAAATAGATAAATAAAATCTTTAAAAAAAAAAAAGGAAAAGAAAATGAAAAGATAAGCTACAGATTGAGAGGCATTTATGTGCCAAACATATATCTACTACATAAAGAAATGTTAGAATTCAATAATGTGAAAAAGGCCAACATAATTCAAGAAATGATCAAATGATCTGAACATTTTACCAAAAGTGATAAATGATATATAAAACATGACAAATAATATAATATATATTATATATTAGTAAATAATATTAGAAATTAATAAAATCACTAATCCTTAGGGTAATGAAATTATGACCATAATATGATACCTTTGTATCATAACCACAATAATACCTAAACTTGAAAAGACTTACACTTTCTAGCATTTGGAAGATGCAGTGCAACTGGCATTCTCATATATTTCTTGTGGAAATGTAAAACGGTACAGTCATTTTGGAAGATGGCTTAGTAGATTGTTTTAAAGGTAAATGTACCATTTTTCCCTGAAATTAAACCTGCAGGTTTAAAACATGCCTTTATACAAAAAAATTCAGTAAATATTCATAGAAGATTTATTCATGATAGCCAAACCTAGAAATAACCTAAGTGTCCATCAACTGGTGAACACGTAAGTGAACTGTGATGTAGACACATAATGGGATACTGTAAACAATGTGAAGGAGTGGTTCACTGATACACGCAATCATAAAAATTATGCTAAATGAAATAATTCATTCATAACTGATTTCATATGTAGAACATTAAGAAAAATAAATTAATGATAGTTCAAATGCTATTGTAATAATCCATGTGTGAAGTGATGTTGACTCTTGAAAGGGGTGTCAGTAGTGGAGACGGTATTCAAATTCTGAACATGAACTGAAGGTAGGTCAAAAAAATGTCCCAATATGTTAGATTTCTAAGTTTTATAAAGAAAGAAAAGCCTCAAAATAACTCCAAAGAATATTAGCCTGAGCAAACGTTTGATATGATTAATACTCAAATACTACCTTTTTAAAAGATTGATTTATTCATTTTAGAGAAAGTGGGAGAGAATGAGAAACTGTGAGTGGGAAGAAGTACAGAGGGAGGAGAGAATCTCCATCAGACTCCCTGCTGAGCACAGGATGGGAGTGGAACTCAGTCTCATGACCCTGAGATCATGACCTGAGCCAAAATCACGAGTCAGATGCTTAACCAATGGAGACACCCAGGTGTCCCTCAAATATTAACTTTTTGATATGATTAACAGTTTTTAAAAATGGACAATGTGTAAATAACTATAAATACAAAAGTTAATAATATTTAATGATTTAGTCCAAGAGTAAATTGTTTTAAGAAAAAGATCTCACAGGAAAGATATGAAACTGTGTGCATATCATATTTTTTGTTTTCTGTATTCCTATAGCAGTCATTAATATCACCCCTGTAGCATTCATCACAACTTCGTTGAATCTATATTTTGCATGTCCATTATAGTTTATGTGTTCCTTCATATGAGGGCTCAAATATTATTAGGCATTTGTTACTCACACCAAGTATATTGTTTGTTACATGGAAGGTACTTGATAAAAATCTGGTCCAATTATTGTTTGATTAATTTCAAAGCTAGTGTTAATTGAATACTTACAGTGTTTCTGAGCCTGTATTAAGTATTATATATGCATTATTACTTTTTCTCAACAAAATCATGTGGGGCATATTATATCATCACTCTATGTTAAGAATAACAAGTATAAGCCTTGTAAGTAAGTCATCCTCAAAGTTATATAGCTAACAAATAAAAGGGGAAAGATGTGTGTGTGTGTGCGCACACGCACACCACCACACTATACCATGTAAGTGAACTTATTTACAAATCAAAACAAGTGGCTGAGATTTGGAGGGCAGGTTGGGAGTTAGTGTGGATTTTTCACCTTTCTTTTTGGCAGGAGTTTGGGAGAGAGCACAGTTTTCCCTTTGGATAACTGTTCCTTGGTCAGAACACTTTTGGTTCAGCAATACTTTGAGAGACTGAAGATTTGATACTTAGAACAGTGTTGCAGATACAAGGGAAGTCTTATTCACTGATTGGTCATATGTATACTTATTAATTACGTACCATGTTCTAGATACTTTTTAAGCAATAAAAATATTGATAGTGACCAAAATATGGAGCATGCTTTTTTATTTTTATTTTTATTTTTATTGATAGATTGATTTTTATGGGCTGTATTTGATTTTATTTTTAAGTTTGTATTTAAATTCTCATTAATTAACAGATAGTGTAATATTAGTTTTGATTGTAGAATTCTACAGCCATGCCACCCAAGATTGATTGTGCCCAGTCTCATCTACAGCAAGCTTTTTTAAAATGGAACATTAATTTTAGTGAAGGAGATAGACAATAAATATTTAAATAGTATGTATGACCAATTCCCACATATTTTCAGGACCTCATTTGACACTCAGCCCCTTAGTGATGATACACCTGACCACTCTATCTAAAATGTTAGCTCCATGCCCCTATTTTATATTTCACCCCTTGGCATCTTTTCTTGTTCATAATTTTTATTATTTCATATTGCTGGGAGTTTGAGGGATTTGAGCTAATCCAAGAAAACAACACGATCACAGAAGCCACTGACATACAACAAGTTTATTTGGGTGGCTTTTAGATAAAATGAGAGAGGAAGTCCCGTATAACAGGAGTCTGTCCAAAGGCCTTAGAGCTGGGGTCACTACTCAGAAATGGAAAAAGACAGGGAATTCCTGAAAAAGAGGAGGACTGAAGAAGGGGCTTATGTGTCCAGCTGATGTTGCTCGGCCCCATGGGAGGGGAATCTCTAGGTCAGAGAGTTAATAAGAACTGTGGTAGCTTTGGGCCTTATAACTATGAACCCTGTGTTATCAATAGGTAATAGTTATTGGAGGTTTTGTTGCTGTGCAAAGGAGGTGGTGTCTGAATGGCTAAAATTTGCATGTTTGAGTTTTTTTAAATAATAAATAGATGTGTAAAAATTAGAATTTGGTGGAACAGGCTTTTGAGCGAATGGGTCTCAGCCTGCAATGAAGAAATTAACAACCAGGGGCCAATACAGAGAGGCTATCTTTGGCTTATTTATGTAATAAATATTTACATATATATATTTATTTGTTTTTCTTTATTGTGTATCAAAGGTGGGATATTTGTTTATATTGTTCTCAATCCAATCTTCTGGTTCTAGTATTTTTCCTAGTGCATGATAAGTGCTTAATAAATATTTATTAGAGTAACAATGAGTTAATTCTATGAATGTGAAAAAAGAAAAACCTCATCCCTTAATATCATAAGAGCGAGTAGTTACTTATATAAGCAAAAAAAGCAATTAAAGTAAGAATTCATTGGGGTACCTTGGTGGCTCAGTCAGTTAAGCATCTGCCTTTGGCTCAGGTCAAGATCACAGGGTCCTGGGATCGAGCCTTCAAACTCCCTGTTTCTCCTTCTCCCTCTGCCTATAGCTCCCTCCCAAGAGAGCTTGTGCTCTTTCTCCCTCTGTCAAATAAATAAACAAAATAATTTTTTTAAAAAGTAGGAATTCAGGGGCACCTGGGTGGCTCAGTTGGTTAAGCAACTGCCTTCAGCTCAGGTCATGATCCCGGAGACCGGAGACCGGGGATCGAATCCCACATTGGGCTCCCTGCTCGGCAGGAAGCCTGCTTCTCCCTCTCTCACTCCCCCTGCTTGTGTTCCCCTCTCTGGCTGTGTTTCTCTCTGTCAAATAAATAAAATCTTTAAAAAAAAAATGATGAAAATTTAAAATAACAAATTATTTTTGATAAAATTTATAAATAGGTATTTACCATAAGATTTCTCTTTGAGAGCTCTAGCTGCGGATCCCCATTTTTTTCTATGGAACAAACAACACTAAAAAACCTAAATTGTGATTTCCAGTTTGGGATGGTCTTAAGTTTAGGTAAAAACCTAAAGATATTTGTGAGGATACAGGAGCGAAAATCAAGTAAATTCTTTACATTTTCCCTGTCTTTGACATTTATCTTGTACATAATGAGAAAAAAAAATATTTTGTAGTCTTATGTCTTTATCTAAACTTTCAAAGCATTTAACTTAGTTTTCATAAAAAGGGATTCCTTCTTTTAATACTTGATTGTGTAAATAGAAGCTAAGATTATACTAACAAGTATGTCCAGTAAAAACATGTTTGGAAACAGACACATTTGCTATTGTTAATGAAATAACTCAACTCAGAAGGGTAGATGTGGTCTTGAGCTCCTGGTCATGAGGGATGAATAAGTATTATTGGACTCACCCTCCTGCTATCACTGGTAGAAAGCTGGGCAAACTATGTAAAACCACTGTTTCCGACATTAGACAACAGGCAGTACAGGACTCTGATCCTCAGAGAAAGAAAACAAGAGAGGGAATCCATATGATCTCTCCAGCTTTCAGTCTGCCACAGGAGGGAATCACAGGAAGGGCACATCCATCCCACTGAGCTGAGGAGACAGAGATTAGAGATAGGGGAGGCTGATGTGACTGCAATTTTTGGAACACAGTGTGAGCGATGAAAGAGCTGTGTCAAAAAAGAGCTCCGTAAATTGGCATACGGGTGTGCTTAAGAGTCTGGCCTAATGCTAAACTGCTCATTTGTAGTAAAGGGTACCACAAGGCTTGTCAAAGAACAGCCGCAAAGGAAAGAAAGATACCGGGGAGCTGAGAGGTGAAAAATCCAGATGGTTCACACATTTAAGTTCTGACCAGTCAGACCTGAGTCGTCACTAAACCCATGAGGCATTCCGTAGGGACCCCAGAATACAGAGATTTCAACTGGGGGCATTTTGCCCACTTCTAGGGACAGTTTTGATAGTCACAATTTAGGGGGATTGCTACTGGCACCTGGTGGGTAGAGCACAGAGATTCTGCTGAACAGCCTAGAGAACACAGAACCTCTTACTACAAAGACTAAACCACAGACGGGAAAATATAGTATATAATAACCAAATAAACCACCTTAAATGCAGTCACATTTAAAAAACTAATGTCTAAAACTTAACAGTCACAAACACTGTTTTGTTTTTAAGATTTTATTTATTTATTTGGCAGACACACAGCTAGACAGGGAACACAAGAAGGGGGAGTGAGAGAGGGAGAAGTAGGCTTCCCACCGAACCAGGAGCCCAATGCCTGCCGACACTCAATCCCGGGACTCCAGGATCATGACCTGAGCCGAACGCAGTCACTTAACCAACTGAGCCACCCAGGCGCCCCAACACTGGGTTTTTCTATTACTAATTACATTGTACCTTCAGTGAAAAAAAAATTGGATAATCTTGGTGTGTGTGTGTGTGTGTGTGTGTGTGTGTGTATGTGTGTGTGTGTGTGTGCACGCATTTGTGTGTGTGTGTTTGGGGCAGTCATGTCAGCACAGCTTTAAATTTTCCAGGACTTAATTTTATCATCAATAATATAACATTATCAGCTCTCTCGTTTCATGTGCTTCAAACTTATCGGCCATAGTGCTGTGTTTAAAGCAAAGAATATTTGTCAGAGACAGATAGTATAGGAGACCAATGTATCACTGTCAATAATGCTGAGTGTCTACACAGACCACAAAATTAAATACCTTGGAATAACATTACAAAGTGCTCTGTTAGCATAGGCATCAATTGAACTTAGAAAGAAGACTCCCAGAGGGAGTTCATTTACATAGCATTTACATTGCCACTCCTGCCAATTAGCTCAAACATAAGCCAGCTCAGTAGACCTGTGTGAGGCCAACCCAAAAAGAAAGATGTCAGTTTGTTTGAGCTTCCATAACAGGAGGTACACATGCAGTATTGCCCATGGAGGAAAAAGTAGAAAGATCAAACGCAAGCTTCATATTTCAGGTGTCTTAAATATTTGAGAACACTAATAATACTGTATACAGATGTATACCTATGTATGTATGTATATGAATAAATATAAATACTTTTATGTCTATAGATGAACGATATAGAGATAGATAGATAGATAGATAGATGATGATAGATAGATAAATAGATAAATAAAATAGATACATCTAACCGTAGATGTGGTTTCTTTATTTCCAAACTTAAACTAAGCTTATTGGAAAGCACAAATAATTTTGATTACTATATTACTTACTCATATTTTTAAATATTGTCTAAGGATATTTGGGAGTTTTATAAATTTAAATTTTAAGGAAAACCTCTTTCAAACTTTAAAAATAGATCTCCAAAATCAATTTTCTGAAAATTGGTATGTAAATTTTTAAATAAATATTTAGCAACACCTGAACCTATTTATTCTTTTATTAGGGTTGATTTCTATATTCTGTAAGGATATTTCTTCTGCATATACCATCAACTTGGATAAAACTTTGGAGGTCATGGGGTGGCTGGGTGGCTAATCATTAAGCATCTGCCTTCGGCTCAGGATCCCGGAGTCCAAGGATCAAGACCCACATCAGGCTTCTTGCTCAGCAGGAAGCCTGCTTCTCCTTCTGTCCTTGCCCCTGCTTTTCCCTCTGTCACTCCCCCTGCTTGTGTTCCATCTCTAACTGTGTTTCTCTTTGTCAAATAAATAAGTAAACTCTTAAAAAAAAAACAAAAACCAACAACTTGGGAGTACTGGCACTGTTTTCAATATTTAGAACAGGAAAACAAGGCATATCTTTTTTTTTTTTTTTTT
The DNA here is from genome assembly GCA_004023965.1 of Spilogale gracilis. Taxonomy (NCBI): domain Eukaryota; kingdom Metazoa; phylum Chordata; class Mammalia; order Carnivora; family Mephitidae; genus Spilogale; species Spilogale gracilis. The sequence goes on from PITA01007206.1 coordinate 60,718, forward strand.
TTTTTTTAGTATACCTGATGCAGGACTCCATCCCAACACCCTGAGATCATGACCTAAGCCAAAGGCAGAGGCTTAATCTACTGAGCCACCCAGGCACCCCAAGATATATCATTCTCAAAACAGTTTTTAGCAGTTAAAACATTCAGGGCAGTTTACTTTCCAAATAGAAATAATATAGAGCTTTCAAAGTTCAGATGCATTATGAATATCGGGCATGGATTTTGTTTCCCTCCATCATCATAAACTACCAACTCAAACCTGCATTAACGTTTTACACATTCCCTTTGTTTTTCCTATCAAAACTTCAGGAATTTCTATATATGTTGAAATTGAGTATGATGCTTATGAGCTCAGATCATCTTTACATTATTGCTACCCAAGGTAAGAATACAATAATATTACATTCTATATGCACGACTATTGTCTTATGTCAATAGTGTCAAACCAGGAATTTTTCCTCATCTTATTCTCCTTCCTGTATGTCATCTCCTTCTTTTATTTATCTGCCATAATTTTCCATGTATGTCTTCAGGGCTAAGGGCCAAGTTAGGGGCCTGCCAAATTCTTCCCTATGTCTTACTACGGAAATGAATTGAACTGACTGCTATCCAGAAATAAAATTACAACTGGGAGACATCATCAACCCAGAATGTCAGCTGCTCAAAGGTAAAGGCCATAACTTGTATCTTTATGTGACTGTATGATAGGATACTGATTGGAACATAGAAAATACTTAATATCTATAACAACAACTGGAGAATTAAAACGAATGACTAAATAAGCCTACTATACTCCATTTGTTTTTAAGTAAAAGATAAATAAATCCTAGGTATTTGAATAACTTCCCTAAATTGTAGCTATTTAGTGATTAAAGATTTATAGTGAAACCTAAATTCTTTAAAATACATTTTCCTTTTTCAAAATTTATTTTAAAAATGTGTGACTTAACAGATATCACTGAATGTATATTTCACAAATCAAAAATTTTGAAACTTATAAAATCTCTAAGCTATGAAAAACAAAAAGAAATATTTTTAAATTGCCTTTGAATTTGCCTTCTTGCCTGTATTCTCCTTCTTCCCCCAAAAGTAGATCTCTCCTGAGTTTGCATTCATCATTTTCTTGTTTTTCTCTCCCCACATTTGCACTATATATATAAACATATATATATATTCTGAATAAATGCTTTTTTTTTTTTTAAGATTTTATTTATTTGACAGAGAGAAACACAGCCAGAGAGGGAACACAAGCAGGGGGAGTGAGAGAGGGAGAAGCAGGCTTCCCGCTGAGCAGAGAGCCCGATGTGGGACTCGATCCCGGGTCTCCAGGATCATGACCTGAGCTGAAGGCAGTCGCTTAACCAACTGAGCCACCCAGGCGCCCCTGAATAAATGCTTTTAAATTTATTTTTATTTTTATTTTTTTTTTTAAGATTTTATTTATTTGACAGAGAGAAACACAGCCAGAGAGGGAACACAAACAGGGGGAGTGAGAGAGGGAGAAGCAGGCTTCCCACCTAGTAGGGAGCCCGATGTGGGACTCGACCCCAGGTCTCCAGAATCATGACCTGAGCCGAAGGCAGTCGCTTAACCAACTGAGCCACCCAGGAGCCCCTAAATGCTTTTAAATTTAGCCCAATTTTGAAATATATACAAATACTATGATACTTAATATTATATTTTTGAGATGTATTCATACTGATTTTTGGATTAGAATACATTCATTTTTACTGCTTTGTATTATTTCATTGTTTAAATATATCTCATTTTATTGATCTATTCCATTGAACAGGTATTTTGGTTATTTTCAGTTTTTAACATTCCTGTAAGCAATTATGTTATGAACACTCATGTATAGATTTCTGTGTACATGGCACAAGAATTTCTCAGGATATGTCATTAGAAATGGAATTGTTAGGTTATAGAGTATACTTGTATTTACATTAGTAGATTATTATGTCAAGCATTTTTCTATAATTTCTAGAATTCTACATAATTCTAGGCAGTATATGAAAGTCCTCAGTGCTTTACATATTTACACATATTTAATATTATCAGACTTTTTATGTTTTTCTTAAATTGGGATTATGATCTAGTATCTTATACTTTTACTTGTATTTCTCCATTATTATTTTGGTCAAACATTATTTTCTTTGTTTATGGTATATTAGAGTGTGTGTATGTGTTTGTGTGTGTGTGTGTGAGAGAGAGAGAGAAACATCTGATAGGTATGTTGCCAGGTTTTCTAGAGATAAATGATGTAGTTGTAAACATTAGATTCTGGAACCAAACACCTACATTCACATTTTTTTCTTTGACACTTATACTATATATTTGACTGGGGGTGTAGCATTTTAAAAATCTCCCTGATTATTGTATCACTTTGAAGCAAAGATAACAATAATACCTAACTTATAGGAATGTTGTAAGGATTAATTAAGTCAATATACACCATTCACTTAGGAAAGTATTTGTACACAGTTATACTGTGTGTTAACTGTTATTATTTCTTCATGTAATTCTATTTTTGTAGTTAATGTACTTCAAAGTTATGTTATTTGGAGCATATAAAATTTTTTTCCATTAGTTTTTTTTTTTTTTAATTTCTAGAATTGCTAATTCACTATTTTTCAAATATGGCTAGTTCAGTTTTGATAGCGTCTCATCAATCACTGTGTCAATACTCCTTAATATCCCTTTTAAATATAATTTTAAATTTTACTTTTTTAAAATTTAATTAAGTTTGCATTTCTTAAATTTAGTAATTTAATTTTTTTGGAGCATAATTATACATTTTGGACTGCCTTATCTGACTTTTTCTCATGATGATGAGGTTTTCTCATATTTTTTTACTGATTTTTGCTGGTGAGTCCCCTTGCCTTGGAATGTTGTGGAAAATCTTTGAGGCCTAAGTTTGAAATTATTTCCTCCAGAGATGATTTGCCTGGGCTTCTCCCAAGTGCTTAATTATTCTCAAGGATCATAATAACTTGGGTCTACATTTTCAAATTTGATGTGTTGAGATTTTGAGAAGAGGATATACAAAAGTAGGGTGACAACAGATTTATATTTAGAGTTTAGAGACAATGGTGAAACTGACATGAGTCACCAATCTCCTTATTCTGCTAGGACTTTTCTTATTTTTTCACTAAGGTTTCCTCTTTGGGGATACCAGATGTGAGGATGGGGTAATCAAGTAGGGGGGAAGGGCTGGTCACCTCTAACTTGTTTTGTCCTCTGGTCAGCTTCTAGACTAGCAATTATTGGCTCCAGTTTCTTTCTTTTTTTTTTTTTTAAACCTTTTTTTTTTTTTAAGATTTTATTTATTTATTTGACAGAGAGAAACACAGCCAGAGAGGGAACACAAGCAGAGGGTCTGAGAGGGAGAAGCAGGCCTCCCGCGGAGCAGGAAGCCTGATGTGGGGCTTGATCCGGGGTCTCCAGGATCATGACCTGAGCCAAAAGCAGTTGCTTAACCAACTGAGCCACCCAGGCACCCCCAGTTTCTTTCTTTTTATTATAGATTTTAATTTCTTGTTATTTTTGGCTACCAAGAAATTTTCTAAGTGTCAGCTATCTTAGCCACTTACATATCATTATATATTTTTCCAGCATTAATATGTATACTGTATCTAGAATGCTTTCTCTGAACATTTAATCCTCTGTACCAAACATACTGTCTTTTTTTTCTCAGTAGGTAAATTTAAATTTCTAAAATTATGTAGCTGGTATCAATACATGCTTAGTAAGTTTTTCCATACAGTTCTACTAGAACAATTCAAGTACATGATTTACATCTGAATTGAATACAAGACAATAGAACCCATCAAAAGCAGGCTATATTTCATGCTATGTAACAGATGAGGAAGTAAGAGAGAAAATAGAAGCTATTTAGAGGAAATGATAGTACATGTGTATAAATAATTTTCCACATATTTATTTTTATAGAGAACAAGATTTTGGGGATGGAAAGAATGGTCGAAAGAAAAGCTTTTACAGTGAAGCTTACCAAGCACAAATTATTCTACATATTTTTTTTTTTCCTAAGAAAAAATCAATTAGAAAATTTAAGTCAGCAAAGATGAAAACAGTAAGCCTGGTATGTCTGATTTTTCTGAAATTACAAGTGGATAGCCCTTTGTGTTCAAATGGAAAAATGAAGATCTAATATATGTCATTATGGATATTTTAGCTGCACATATGATAAATAGAAATTTAATAGCTAAGTGTTACACAAGACTAATGTGAATTTAGACATTTCTGATGTTCAGTTTCCCTTTATATGTCCAATTAACCTTTATTTACTGAGAAACCATGGCATTCTAATTTGATTGGCAGTACCAGAGCTGGCGCCAGTAAGGGGAGCTCAGAAACTCTGCTGGAAAATCATGGTTTATTAATACATCATTAAGCACTTTAAATGGATTCCAATGGTGTATGCCTAAGAAAGGAAATAATTCAGCATTTGTTAGTTACTGACAGAGTATAGAATTGAAATTTACATTATAAGCCTTATATTAAAAAATCCTAATGTGCCAGCAATCGAATTACACATCACAAAATGATAGTGTATGTCATCTGCCTGTTACCAGGGAGTACTATAAATGTTAATGATTATATACTTTTATCCAGACTAAAGCATATTATCATACTGTAATATAATCTAGAAAAGTATGAATGCAAATAAAATAACAATTAGATTTATTTGCAGTATGCTTGTGATAGGCATGTAGTCCATTTATGGTTTAAAGCTAAATGATATCATGCATAGTTAGAAATATGCAATCTGAATTATACTTTGCTTTTAATAAGTGCAAAATTAGTAAGGGTACCTGTGATTTTAAAGCATCATTATATTGTTTCAACATTTTAAATCATTTCTAGGAAAACAATAAGTCTTGAGTTTAGAAAATATTCATGTCTTTATTTTAACATTTACTGTCAATCTAAACCATGTCTATCTTTGTTAATTCCCTATGTGTGTGTTTAATCTATGAATTGTCCAAGAAAAATTATTTGCATATGTTTCTGATTGATTCATGCTTATACGCAAAACATAAAAATCTTTTCTTGGAGATTTTGATATTCCCTTATAGACTATTAAGTATTTTTTACCAAACTTGAATATTTGACTATGAATGGATATATTCTATATGCAAACATTTTATGGTAATAGATAAACTATAAATAATAATGTTTGCATAACAATATCCTAAATCCCCTTCTTTTGGTATAAATTGAACTGTCAACTTTTGTCTAATCTTTGTATGCAGATATTTTGGACCCATTTGACTGAGGAGAAACCACAATAATTAAGGTACTTAGATTATGTTGACCAAGTCACTTGATTGAAATCAGACTTTCTCAAATTGTATGCTTTAATATTTAGGGAGATTGATCTCTGAGGAATTCCAAGGAACAAAGTGGTAACAGGAAATTTGGGATTCATATAAACAAATTGTTCAAATTGCTCTCTAAATTCATATCAACACAATTCCCTTCTTTGTCTCCAGCCACAACATAAACTCTGATATCTGCAAACACGTGACACCTTGTCACCTTTCATAGCTAGATCTTATTCTCCCAAGTGAGCACCTGATCCTGAAGAGATAACCACTTTTGAGGGAGATTTCAATATTTCAATGCATAACATGTATGTGGAGTGAGGTTAGCCAGGGATCGGAGGCATGGAAGACAATCTGGTTTTTGTAGGCAGAGATAATGACATGGTACCTTAGCAACTGACAAGGATGAGGTAGAGACATAGAATATATTTTGACATCCTTTCCAATGCTTCAAAAGATATTTCTTAGTAGAAAAATGACATGAAAAGCTGTATTTCCAAATGGAATTTTCCCTATCTTCTTTTTGTTTCTCTTTTACATAATGAAACCCTAGCTTTAAATGATCAAATTTGTCAATTTTGTAAAATTTGAAAATGCCACATTATGTTATATTCAAGTTTGTGGGCATAAATTTGAGTATATTTAGGCTGAGAGCCATGCTCTAAGGTATAGCTTCTTAAAAAAAAAAAATTAGCTAATTGACTTTTTCTCCAAAAAAAATTAAGCAATCACATGGTTGTATAGCATGATTAATGTATTAATAAATATATAAAAACTTCTTTATGTCTTTATAGCTTAAGAATGATGTACAAATCATGCCGATTTCTACACTAAAAATACCCTTCTCTTTAAAGTCTGCCAAATGGACCCACAAGTGTATACTCACAAAGTCTATATTTTATTTTCATTTACATGATATAGCTCTTGCTCTGAAACATTTTTGATATTGAAAATGAATAACGATGTGCACTAAATTTCTTATTATTAGGTATCTTTAAAGTAAGCATCTAAATAAAAATTAGAATGTGTGTATAAATGTAAAAAATTCAACAAATAAATAAAAATGTCAAAAATGGTAACAGAGAAATCAGGAAAATTGAATTCTTTAGTTATCTTTGGCATCATATTACCTGTACATAAGACAGTGTATAATTTCCTTTCCACACAATGTACATACTAGGAACAATCCATATATAGCTAGATTTTAGTGGACTCTGATGATGTATAAGGAAACATAATAACAAAGTCTATTTCTGAAACTAGAATCATGTATCTATGTAAACTCTTTGCCATGATTGCAGTTTATGAAAAAAAATACATATACATTTTGCTAGGTGGGAATGTATAGAGGAAAAATGACTTTCATTGGATTTGTAGTGTAGATAGGAGTAAGATAGGAAGTCAGAAAGAAAAATGATCAAGGAGAGGGCAGGCAAGAGCAAGAAATAAGCTGTGTTTTTAAAAATAAAAGTAAGGGAAAGTGAAACCAAAGGTAGATGGAGATAATACTGAAAATAGAATGTGATAAGGAAAACTGGAATCATAAACTTACAGTCAATTTTACACACTGCACTTCTCTTAGAAATTGTAGGCAGAGGATCAGACAACTGCAATAAAGCCTGATGGAAATAGAAAAAAAAAAAAACAACACAATGCTAAGAAGAAATTTTTTTTTATACACTTGAATTTTATATGAGCTCTGGTAACAGGAGGTCTATTTAAGATATTCTCTCTTTGGAATTTTTTTTATCATCAATAATCAGCAATACCTGATAACACTTTCTCTTCCTCCTCTTCTTTCAACATGAAATGGTATATTTTTGAATTGGCCAGAAGCAGAAATGATTCTACTATTTTGTGAAATTTTTTTTAAAGATTTTATTCATTTATTCAACAGAGAGAAACACAGCTAGAGAGGGAACACAAGCAAGGGGAGTGAGATAGGGAGAAGAAGGCCCCCCGCAGACCAAGGATCCCAAAGTGGGGCTTGATCCCGGGACTCCGAGATCATAACCTGAGCCAAAGGCAGATGCTTAATGACTGAGCCACCCAGGTGCCCTTATTTTGAGAATTTTTAATTTCAAAATATTAATTCATCACCCTGGCACTTTTTTTTGTTTCTTCTCTGTATATTTGGAAAGGTATTAATGGACAATAAGAAAAATAAAAGGACAGTAAGTAAATTAGAAGAACCAAAGGATTTTTTGTCTTTACAAGTTTTTAGAGACTCCATATGGTGCCTGTTGTATGCATCTAGTATATACATTCAGTTATAGACCATTTGTGTTAAAAATCAACCTTATTCTTGGGACACCTGGGTGGCTCAGTTGGTTAAGCGACTGCCTTCAGCTCAGGTCATGATCCCAGCGACCCGGGATCGAGTCCCACATCAGGCTCCCTGCTCCGCGGGAAGCCTGCTTCTCCCTCTCTCACTCCCCCTGCTTGTGTTCCCTCTCTGGCTGTGTTTCTCTCTCTCAAATAAATAAAATCTTAAAAAAAAAAAAAATCAACCTTATTCTTGTTGGTAAAGTTGATAAGTAACCATCTTATGAAAACAGAACAACAAAATAGATACAGTAAACAATAATGTATTAATGCATATACTGTGTTTTGGTAAATTGATTATTAACATGCAATGGATACATAAAAGGGCGACTCAAAAACTTGAATACTGTTATTTCAACAATTAAAATAAGTAAAGAGGATAAAGTTAATAAGATAAAACTGAGGACTAATATTTCTTAAATGACAAAAATAATAAAAACAACAAAATAAACCTAAGCAGTTAGAAAAAGCCTACCATTTATCTTTTTCTCTGGAGAACTGAAGAAAGGAGGCAAGAAGGCAAGAAAGAAAAGAAGAGAATAAGAAAGAAAGAAAGAAAGAAAGAAAGAAAGAAAGAAAGAAAGGAAGGAAGGAAGGAAGGAAGGAAGGAAGAAAGAAAGAAAGGAGGAAGGGAAAGAAGGAAAGAGAAAGAAAAAAGAAAGGAAAGATAGAGAAAGAAAGGAAGAAAAGAGAGGAAAGAAGGAAGGAAGGAAGGAAAGAAAGAAGGAAGGAAGGAAGGAAGGAGAGAGAAAGGTAAAGAAAAGAAAAGAAAAGAGAGAGAGAAAGAAAGAAAGAAAGAAAGAAAGAAAGAAAGAAAGAGAAAGAAGAAAGAGAAAGAAAGAGGGAAGGAAGAAGGGAGGGAGAGAAAGAAAGAGAGAGAGAGAAAAGAAAGAATGAAAGAACAAAGAAAAAGAAAGGAAGAAAGAGAAAATGATGTTTCCAAGGTCAAGAAGTAGAGATTAACATATCAAAGTAGCACAAACAGAATGAGGTAGTAAGAGCTCTATTAAAAATCAGGAGGATGTTTCACCAGAAGACTGGACTTTTCCAGACAGGAGGAAACAATGTATCATATAAAGAGAGATATAGCATTGCTTCAAAGACCAAAGAGATCATTTGGATTACAGCAAAAAAAAAAAGAAAAGGAAATAAATGATAAAAAGCAGGCAGTCTGTCTCAGGCAGGATGAAAAAGCAGATTTAGAAACATGTATGCAGATAAGAAAAAGCTGGTAAAAGAACAAAGGCATTAATCATGGAAGACTGTAATTGTACCAATACCAACAGGGCTGACATCAGGAGGATGCCTCTGGAAGGTGGCACACTTGGAGAAAACAGAATTTATAACATATAGATAATATTTATAAAGAATACATATCTGCATGTACATTGGAGCTAGAGTTTGGAAACAGCTTGGTAAAAATGATAAGTGTGGTTGGTATAAATAGAATCAATAGGAAAATGAAAAAAAAAAAAAGATGGTAATACACAGTGATTAAATGCCAAGACAGTTTTATGTGGTTCAGTGTAAGATATTACACTATTCAACAGATTTAGTGAGCACCTACTGCGGCTAAAGCACAGAATTTTAGAGGCTAATACAAGGATGAATAACACATAGTACCCAACCTCAGGAACTACAGTTTGAATTTATAGAGTATTTACTGGTGTTAGTGAGTATGACAGATATTTAATTTATGAGAGTCTATATCTATCTGAGCTGAAAATAAGATTCTTTTTTAGTTGAGTCTTCTGAGAAACAGTACTCCACAAAGCTTAGTTATAGTAAAGAAGTGATATTGAAGTGGGGACACACAGGCACAAAGGAACAAAGTCACAGGGGAAACTGAGTCCTTCATCTGAGATGCCAAAATAAAAACAAGATAAGAAGGCTCTCTTTCAGATCAATTTTGAATATGTAGTTTCTTAGCTCAGTTTCTTTCCATACAGTTGCACAAAGAAGTATTTTAACATTATGTGTAGTTTCTGGTCTCTAGTTAGCTGGATTTGAGTTCTTAATCCACAATTTATGTGTCTTGGGACAAGTTACTTATCCTTTCTGTGCCTCAGGTTCTTCAGCTGTAAAATGGGACTAATAATACTTGTCTCACAGATTTCTACCAACATAGGGATGAAAAAAGAAAATATATGTAGATAAGTTAGAATAGTGTTTACCTAGCCCACTATAAGGGCTAAATAATTGTTCATTCTCTTCTCTCTCTCCACTGTAAAGGAGGCTGCTTTAGTTCCTGATTTTTATTTTACGTAATCTTCAATTTTAGTAACATGCCAAGATTAAATTTCAGTCTTTAATCTCAAGTCCAAATTTTCAGAAGAAACAGACAAATAATCATAAAATAAGCATAGTTGTTAAAGATCTATTACTTAATAAGGTTACAAATCTGGGTAGTTTTACAGCTAAATTCAATCTATCCTTTGGGTAAGAATCCACAATTTTATATCTTATTCCAAATAGCCAAGATCATGGAAATGGTTGCAAACCACCCAATGCACTTTACAAAGCACAGTTTTTTTTTTTTTTTTTAATTTTTATTTATTTATTTGACAGAGAGAAACACAGCCAGAGAGGGAACACAAGCAGAGGGACTGAGAGGGGGAGAAGCAGGCTTCCCGCCGAGCAGAAAGCCCGATGTGGGGCTCGATCCCGGGTCTCCAGGATCATGTCCTGAGCCGAAGGCAGTCGCTTAACCAACTGAGCCACCCAGGCACCCCGCAAAGCACAGTTTTAATAACAAAGCATCATAAAAATATTCTCATGCAAAATACCACAATCAATTTGACACATATATACCTATAGAAATTTGGGAAAAGGTGTTCAAAATTTAACATTTATTCGACATAACACATTATGATAAAGGTGATCGTTTTTTAATGTGTCAACATGTCTAAGCTAAACTACATTTCTCAAGATATATATTTTAAAAAATATGCTTATGCTTTGGGTGAGCCACAAGGGAGATTCCTTCAAAATCTGTAAGGTGTAAGAAAAACAATAGCCATTTGTAGGGCCCACATTACTACAGATAAGCTGGTGGCAGTTGGGCATGCAATTTCTTCCTTTAGGTCCTTTTTAATTTCTCGGAATTCTGTCTAGATGTATGCCTTTGAGATAAAGGGCCAGGATTCTTCAGAACAAACTTATAACCAAGGTGGAAGGCAATAAGAATATAGACAGTTTCAGTCCATTCTTGGGGGCTTCTCTCTCAAGCTTGTGGTTTCCAGTCTGCTTGTGATTTTCCCTTTCTCACTACCTTCCTTCGAACTTCAACCAGCAGCATCAGAGGGGAAGAGAAAACAGCCTTCTAGACTGGTAAGTCAACTCCTACACTTGCATAAGCCAACTGTCTATAACAAATCTCTAAATATGTACTATACTGCATTAATATATAGAATAAATCGTATGTGAGTGTGTATATGTATCTATATAGGTTTATATATTGCCAGAGGCCAGCTCCGGCTGAACCAGGAGTCACTGAAGGAAAGATGGTGTCGGCGAATGAGAGAGCCCCCAAGATTCCTTTGCGATCACCTGCCAGGCATCTCTGCTTTGCCGGCTTTCAGTGTCTTTATTTATAGGCAACAAGTTAAAGATTCTCCCAAAGGAAAACTTTTTTTTACAGAGAGTGATGTTTGACAACACAGTGCCTTTGTTAGAGAAACATAGTGCTTTTGTGAAACATAGTGCTCTAATCAGTGGAACATGTTTTTGCAGGTGCACATATCTATAATTTAGAGTTAACTCCTTTAACCAAACCAAAGACATGTTATTCAGTAAGGTTTTCTACATTTTTTTACATTTGGTGCCTAGATGATAAAGGGTAGACTAATGATATGGTGTTTTTTAAGCAGGTCTTACAGATAAGAAAGCAATCGAAAGGCTTAGATGAGTTGTGTACCAAGTTTTAGCTATGGAGTGCCTGGGTGGCTCAGTTGGTTAAGTGACTGCCTTCAGCTCAGGTCATGATCCCGGACACCCAGCGTTGAGCCCCACATCGGGCTCCCTGAATTCTGTCTAGATGTATGCCTTTGAGATAAAGGGCCAGGCTTTGAGATAAAGCAGGCGGGAAGCCTGCTTCTCCCTCTCTCACTCCCCCTGCTTGTGTTCCCTCTCTGGCTGTGTTTCTTTCTGTCAAATAAATAAAATCTGTACAAAAAAAAAAAAAAAAGAAAGAAAGTTTTAGCTACATTATTAATACAATGACTAAAAGTCATAAGGATAAAAGGTAGAGCATTAAGAATTATCTATCAAGGAGATAGATAATTTTGCAAAGGTAAAAGTGCTTGCTCAAGCCTCTTTTCTATGACTGGGTGCAGAACTCTTTATTTATGGATTCTTTGTGTGCGTGGCAATGTTCTTGTTAGTACAGTTTTATTTCTTATATTTAGCTCTTTATTTAACCATTCAAGAGTCTTGACAATCTCCTACACAGAGCTGCAGGAAATTTAAAGGGAAAGTACAAAAAGTACACTCTTAAGGACTGTAAGGGAGTCTCTTGGTTTGCCTAGAGCATCCTGAGGCCCTGTCAAGAGTAATGTGCTTTGCTTTTAGGATAAAGACCAATCAGTAGAAAGAGGAGATGCCAGTTCTGCACCATCAGCAGGAGTGAAGCTCAGACTGCCCTTTCCTCGCTGTGACCATATCGGGCCGAGTGGGGTTATTTTACCGCGGCAGGAGCTGTGCTTCTCCTGCTATCTTCTCACTGAGACTTATGGAAGTCAATGAGTTTTCCCATGAGGCAGGAGCCATGCTCAGACTGCCATCTTTCCACGGTGACTCCATCAACTTGCAAGACCCGGGCGGCTCCCAACAATATATAACATCTATCTATATATCAGTATTAATTCTTGGAATTCTGGAATTGGTTCTCTAATCTGATTTGACTTAAAAACACCAATGATTGTTTCTAGAGGTAAGGAAGACACTGATAAGCCATAGCATGGCATGGCAAAAGAGTTACTCAAAATATTATCTTTAAGTAACTATAATCAAGTATCTCTGAATAGAATGCAGGACTCTGGGTGACCAATTTGTTGCTACTTTACAATATTTCAGTCAAAATAAACATGTAATGGAATGGGCTTAGTATTTGTAACTGTTCCAGAGAATATGGAGAGAGAAACTGGTGAGCTCAAGACCTTAAATTCCCAGATCAATGTTTACATGAATTACCTAAAAACATCTATGAACACCCTGTATCTCCTACAGCTACAAAGTAAAGATTCTGAAAACCAAGCCCAATGGTGAAGGTGATTTAATTACATGTAAATTTAATTTCCAATCTTATATGGTCACTTTTTTTCTTGTTCTTTTTTAATTGAAGTATGGCTGACATACAATGTTATATTAGTTTCAAGTGTACAAAGGTGTGTGGTTCAACTAGTCTAAAAGTTATACTATGTTCATCAGAAGTATAGCTACTGTCTGTCAATATACAGAGCTATTACAATATCATTGACTATATTCTTAATGCTCTACCTTTTATCCTTATGACTTATTCATTCTATAACTAAAAGCCTATATCTCCACTTCCCTTTACCCATTTTGCCCGTCCTTCCACCCCCTCCCCTCTGGCAACCATCAGTGTGTTCTCTGTATTTATGGGTCTGTTTCTGCTTTTTGTATGTAGGCCACTTTTTTAAAGTCAGGGCACTGATTAGGGAGGAATGGGATCCTGAAAGTTGGGGTGAAAACACATGGGAAAAATCCAATAAAGTTGGAAATGTCAACAAATTCTATATTGGGGAAGCTTTAGACTCCAGATTTCTGCTCCATTTTTTGGTTGTTGTAATGTTTGTTTTGTTTTGTTTTGTTTTGCCAGCAGAAGCAGCCCTTCCATTTCTGCTTGAAAAAGTTAGTTGCCCCTCTCCTAAAGAATCTGTAATGACCTTCCTGATTTGCTAATCACTTCTTTTCTCCTGAACACCTACTCTTACTATATCTCTTTGCTTTTAGACATATAACTGGATTCAAGCCCCAGCAGACTCTAAAGAGTGAATTACAAAGTGCTGTGACCAATTAGAGGGGTGCTATAAATTGGAATGGGAACAAAAACCAATGCCATTGAAGTGAGGGACACTGAGGCCTTAAATTCTTTGCGTTTCCTTTGATAACATAAGCAGTCCTTCTATTCTTGAGGTTAACCCTACTTTGCCTGATGAACATATAATAGCCTCCCCTGAAGTACTTGTCCTGCAAAACTTTGCTGGTTATTCTCAGGACCAATCTTCATTCCCTTCTTTACTTCTAGATCTAAAGTTAATCTCAAATTCCAAGCATAGCCCAATGGGTAAGGTATAAAGTGTGATACATAAGGAGATGCACAACACACCCAAAGAACTGTATGTTTTGTTTTGTTTTGTTTTTTTCTGATTTATATAGGTAGAAACCTGGAGAAGATGTGTGGAGTTTTATCCTAAGGATGTGAGATGATGGTAAAAAGAATATGAAGTTAGATCAGACTTAACTTGTTGATATGATCCTCCTAATCAGAGGTTCTGGATTCATTGTTTTATCCCAGGGAGTTAGGAAGGGCTCTAAAAAGGATTGCTAAGTTGAGTGACTGAAACTTGGACCAAAAGTTGGCTTACACTAAATGATGTTGAAATACCAGAAACTTATTAATATGCCATAGAGGAACATATCCAAAGGCTTAGGGAGACTAGAATCTTAGTGTTTCACCATGAAATACCTGCTCACACTGCCTAGGAAATTCAGAAACACATAATTTTGCCAAAAGTATGAAAAATAAATTTGTAAGAACAGCCTCATGATTATTGAAGGTCTTTGTGGTGACCCTTCTTTGTAGTTCAGAAATTATAGTAGTAACTGCTACCACTGAAGTAAAAACCCTAAATGAAAAGAGAATAATAGAACCCTTGGGTGGCAGGGACTAAGTGGTGGCATTTATTTACCAAAGATAAAGTGATCATGGTTGCCATAATGGAGGCAAAACAGTAATGAGAATAATCTTACTTGCAGAGAACGTTGACATTGGCTATTTGATCATGGCATCCCTAGAAATTAAATAGATGGAAATCCTACTATATTATTAATGTGGCTTTTCTGTGTGGCTTGAGCTCACAATATGGGCACGTGGATTCCAAGAGGAAGAAAAGTTTGAAACCAACTCTAGAACGTGACTTCTACCACATCCTAATAGCCAAAGCAGTCATGGACTTAGTCAATATTCAAGAAATGGAGAAACAATCTTCAGTCATGGATGTGGATGTTTATAGAGGGAGGGAAGAAATTTATTTTAAGAGATCAACTATCATATTCAACCCTCTGTCCACAATAATTCATATCCCTCTTATAAGCAAAATATAATCAATTTTCCCCTAAATTCGAGCAGTGGGTTACAATACAGGATCTTATCATCAGGTGCAGATGAAGTTCCTGTAGATGTAGCACCTTGGGGGCCACTTCTCAAGTGCATTTTCCCATTTACAGAAAAAATTTCCCCCCCAAAATTCCATTATACAATGGTGAAAAAGGGAAAACATGATCACAATAGACATGCCCGTTCATAAAGAGCAAAAATGAAAGACACAATATAGTCAGTGGTACGTGGAAACACATTGGAAGCCCAACTGGGCACATGTTACCATTTCCTCCAACTCCGGAGTCAAAGACTATTTTTTGCTTGGGACTAAGTTCTTTTCCCTAGGTGTAGTTCCCAATAGCTGCTAACTCTTCTTTCCAAGATTTTGACTCTTCCCTCTGATCCATCCTTTATCTTCCCCTAGAAATGATCCCTGTTTGTAGATAAGTAGTTTTCTTTGCTTGCATGTAGGAGGATTGGTGTCCAGTGATCTCCTCGAATACAGAACTATATTCCTTTTAGTCAAGAATGATGTAATTCTTTAAAAAGTCCTGCATATCAAATTATAATAAACTCTACTTATGCAAAAGTCTCAACCAGAAATATATTTGAGGTAGTAACCCTCTCTCTACTTTAGACTAAAATTCAGGGTACTATTGAACAACAATCACAGAACTCTGAGAAATATTTCAAACTACTAAATCTGTCCAATGTTTCAACAAAGACTCTTACAGAAATATCTTTGATCTAATCTTATACTTGAGGTTATAATTTATAGGAAAAGCCTTGGATTAAGATTTGATCTTTGCCCCATACTTTAATTAAGTGATTAATTTATTTATTTTGGAGAATCTCTTGTGAGCTGGAGAAACTATAATTATATGCAGCTTGACCTTCCAATTTGGTATATCTTTGGTTGAAAATAGTTCCCTAAATTTGTTCTGAAAACAGAACAGTCCATTTGTCAGTTCAACTCTCCTATATATACCTTATTGTATAAAATTAAATAAAACCAATTGACAGCTTACTATTTGATCTGGAACTCTATTAGAAAAGTGTCAAATTCATTACGTATGTTTTTATCTAGTATGATGATTCACTTAATATACCAACCCGGCTAAACTATGATGCCAGTTGGTTACTCAAACACCAGATGTTACTGTAAAGGTATTCTTTAGATGTAATTCTTTTTTTTTTAAGATTTTATTTATTTATTTGACAGACAGAAATATAGCTACAGAGGGAACACAAGCGGGAGGTGGGTGAGAGAGGGAGAAACAGGCTTCCCACTGAGCAGGGAGCCTGATGTGGGGCTCGATCCCGGGTCTCCAGGATCATGACCTGAGCCGAAGACAGTCACTTAACTGACTGAGCCACCCAGGCACCCCTAGATGTAATTAGTTTTTAAATGTGTAGTTTTTGAGTAAATCATATTACCTCCCATAAGGTGAGTAGATCTCATTCAATCAAATGAAGACTTTAAAATGAAAGACAGAGGTTTTCTGAAGAAGTAGTAATTCTGCATCAAAGTTGCAACATAGGAACCCTGCCTGAGATTTGTGCCTGCTGGGCTGCCTTACAGATTTCAAACGATAATGCCAATAACAACATTTTACCTGAATCTTCAACCTTTGGCCTACCCTAAACATTTCAGACTTGCCAACCTTCACACTCCACAATCATAATCATATGAGCTAATTTCTTAAAATAAATCATAGATGATACATAGATGATAGATATATGATAGATGATAGATACATATATACATGATAGATGGATGATAGATCATCTATCTATTATCTATCTATTATCTATCTATCTATCTATCTATCTATCTATCATCTATCTATCATCTATCTATCATCTATCTATCTATCTATACCCGTTGGTGCTATTTCTCTGAAGAACACTGGAACACTATTATAAATTTTGGTAATTAGAGTGATTCCAGAGGAAGAGAATATTAAAGATGAGTTTTCTAAAATGTGTCTGGGATTTCTGGAATTGTTTATTTAACTTGATTAGATTTAAAGGCAGTATATTCTATTTCCAGTAGGGAAAAAAAACATGGATAATTCATGGTATTCTATGACAACAGAAATACACAAAATATCATCACTGGATATGCCTAATCAAATACTTATAAGAAACAAGTTTATGGGTGATCATTATTTGATACCTTAGAATATTTTTGTCAAACTCATAAGTTTAGAGATTGCCTAGTTACTCCCGTTGCGCTGGACAATGTGGGGAAATGAAAGGATAAGCTCAGGGATCAATTCCCAGCACAAGTGACCTGAAAGTTTCTATATCTGCCCTGAAAACTTTACCTCCTGGAACCACACAGCTGAGTTTGCTGAACACCACACCCAGAGTCTTATCTTGCCAGTGGCTAAATTATAAAAAATTAAATTCTTTTTTTTTAAAGATTTTATTTATTTATTTGACAGAGAAAGAGAGAGATCACAAATAGGAAAAGAGGCAGGCATAGAAAGAGGGGGAAGCAGGCTCCCTACTGAGCAGAGAGCCCAATGTGGGACTCGATCCCAGGACCCTGAGATCATGACTCAAGTTGAAGGTAGAGGCTTAACCCTCTGAGCCACCCAGACACCTCAACAAATTAAATTCTTAACCCTGCAATGTATCTGTTGCTTGGAGGCAACATATTCTGAATCATTTGATTATGTTACTCTGGCCTATTTATGAAGTATCCGCCCAAAAATTTATCTGTTTTGGGGGGCCTGAACAAAGGAAGGCTCTGCAACGGTTTCAGGCTGCTGTGTGAGCTGCTCTACCACTTGTGCAAATACGATGGCTGCGGATCTACTAGTGAAGTACCTGAAATAGATAGAGACTCTGTTTGGAGACTTTGGCAGCCTCTGTAATTGAGTCAGCAAAGACCCTTAAATATGGGGGCAAAGCCCTTCTGTCCTCCAAACATAACTATTCTCCTTTTGAGAAACAGCTTTTGGTTTGCTATTAGGCCTTAGGAGAGACTGAATATTTAATTGTGGGTTACTAAGTTACCATGCAATTTGAGCTGCCCGTAATGAACTGGATGTTACATGACCCACAAAGCCATAATTTAGGTGTGCACAGCAGCACTCCATAATCAAATGAGAGTGGTATGTACATGAGTGCGTCTGGGAGGCCCTGACGCCATAAGTGAGATACATGAAAAAATGGCCAAATGTCCGTGGTCCTTACTCTTAGCACATTTCCCTTTTTCTCTCTTACCTTTCACCTATATTCGTTTCCCATTTTGATTATGTTTTTCATAGCACACAAACCACTGGATAATAATGGAGATAGCAAACATTGCTTCCTTACTTATATAAGCAATGGCAATCTTTTTCTTACATATCTTTCTCACTTTTATAGAACAACTTTAGTGGTTCATCATTTACTATGATGTGTATTTTTTGTCATGGTGGATATTATTCAACAATTGGCTATATCTAATATATAGTGCCATTTTTTTCCCATAGCCATCCCCAGCCTTTGAATATTCCTACCTGAGACCCAGACATTGTGAAGGAGAGAAAATTCATCTGTGTTATGTTCATTCCCACTTTATGATTTACAAAGTCAGTGAAAATAATAAAATGCTTGTTATTTTAAGCTTTAAGATTTTAGTTGACATGTATTTGCATGCAGCAATAGATGATTGAAACAATAATCCTTAGACATGAAAAAGAAATTTAATTTTCATGTTCTACTATTATCTTAACATGTAACTTTTATTGAAATGTCATAAACACTTGGTATGTTTTGTACAGTTTAGTCTGTGCAGCGACTAAACTTGTAAGTACCATTATGATTCTCATTTGACAGGGGACGTAACTGAAGCACAGTATCTTCAAGCAAATTCTGCAAAATCAAAATCGAAAGATCTGGAATTTGAACCTATGTGTTTCACTCCAGAGCAGAGATATTTACCTTTTATCTCCTTGCCCCTCACAAGAAAACATAACAGAAAAAGAAGGGAAAGTTCCAGAATGAGGGAGAAAACAAGACCTGACTGGAAAGTAAGGTGAATTAAGAAACAACATAATGAAGTTTAGTGAAAGCAGTGATGGGGCCCCTTGGTGGCTCAGTCAGGTAAGTGTCCACCTTCAGCTCAGGTCATGATCCAGGGGTCCAAGGATCAAGCTCAGCACTGGGCTCCCTGCCCAGCAGAGAGTCTGCTTCGCCCTTTCCTGTTGATTGCCCCCACCTGCTGCTCCCACTCATGCTTTCACTTGCTCTCTCTCTCTCAAATGAATAAAAAAAAATTTTTTTTTTAAAAAAGGAAGAAAGTGGGGCGCCTGGGTGGCTCAGTTGGTTAAGCGACTGCCTTCAGCTCAGGTCATGATCCCGGAGACCTGGGATTGAGTCCCACATTGGGCTCCCTGCTCGGCAGGAAGCCTGCTTCTCCCTCTCTCACTCCCCCTGCTTGTGTTCCCTCTCTGGCTGTGTTTCTCTCCATCAAATAAATAAATAACATCTTTAAAAAAAAAAAAAAAGGAAGAAAGAAAGCAGTGATGAAACCTTAACTAGTAAATCCAGTGAATTTCATTATGAACATGAGGCCATGCCAAGTTTCCATGAGGTTATACCATAAGAGGACTTTTTCTCTTTTCTTTCTTTTTTTTTTTGTTTTTTGGTTTTTGTTTTTTTCTGGTTAGATCTAAGTCATTGTACAAGTATGGGACTTTCATTCTCTTTTCCAAAGGTAACTAGAAAAGATAGGCAATACTAATTGTCTTATTCTCTTATTACTTTTTTTATTTGCTTCCTTTGTTTAGAGAATATGCAGCAAGTATTATTTTTAAGGGTGATTTGGAGAGGGGGTAACTCTCCATGAAATATATAATTGTGTGTATGTGTTTGTGGGCAGGTAGGTGGGTGTGGGTATGTGTGCACACACATCTTAAACCTAAATAGACATCAAAGTCTAAATGTTTGGCTCCCAGTAATGAAGAACAATCAAGCCTAGACTTTTGACTTAGACAAGTGGGTAAATGGGGTACCAATCGTTGTGTTCAGTTAGGGTGCTTTTATGTGGTCATGGTAGAGTTATTTGATAATAAGTGAAAATGTAGATCTATAACAAATCATGGCTAGATCAATGTACAGGTGATTTTTAAGCCATGAATATAACTCATTTTAATATGTTTATCAATGATCTAAAAGATAAATAATCATTTACACATGACATATTCCACAACTCTATAGAAGTTTAATTTAATGAAATACTGAATATATTTTTTATTAAAGCAAATATGTTTACTGTAATAAATGTAGAGGGGAATTTACTTCTAGATAAGTATGTAATCATATATTCATGGTCCAGTATGGAAAATATAATTCCTTGTGGACATTTAAAGTAGGATAATGTCTGATCAGAAAAATAGATGCAGAAAATAGGTAGAGGCATAAATATCAGAAATCAAAGAAGGGTGCTGCAAATTGTCAGTTTGGACACTCACCAGTGGCTTTCAGGACACTAGGAAGTTATTTTGCCACATAATTACTGTCACTGCCCAGGTCAGGAACTACAAGAAATCCCACCTATGCAGTTGTCTGCAGCACCAAGGCAAATAATTTACAAAGGAACATCTAGTTGTTAAGAAGTCTGCAGAGGCCCATGTGGACGCTTGTCACTGCTGGAGAAAGATTGATGTTTTCTGCTTCCCTTTTCCTTTCAGATCTTGTATAAAGGGCTCTCATTGGAAAAATGGCAATCATATCCCAATATCTAGAAGCAAGGCATGCTGGCACACACAATAGTCTTTCACAACTCGTGACAATGGAGAGAACATAGGAAGAAGGGATGATAAATTCCATTTTGAGCTCCTTGGGCTACATTAAAAGAATCTCTTCCCTCAAGATTCAATTTTACACTGAGGCTTTGAGCAAATATTTTTATTTGCTTCCTAAGTTATTGCTCTCTTTTTATAGTTGTGTTCATTCCTAACTAGAGAGAGGAGGGGTGAAACTAAAATAAAGTTGATACCAATCATAATTGCAGCAGTCTTGACATGAGGTCAGAAAATTAACAAAATGTACTGTAGAAGATAGAGGTCAAGAGGAAAATTTGGAAGTTTAATCCAACTACAATAGAGGCCAACAACCATGGGGGAGGAGGCAGGATATAGTATATAGTATATAGCATAGTGATGAAGCACAAATGGCCATTTCCCCATACCTGTTCAACAATCCTCTCAAATGCCTCTTCAAGCCTACACTGACCTCATAGAGCTATTCAATTTGTCCTATAGGCTAAAGAGACTCTGTACTTCTTAAATAGTACTTCCTGCACTTGTACTGTATTGGTCTGCATATAAGCATGTCTCTTTCTTTAGACAAGAGTTATTTAGGGAGATATGTCTTATTTCATTCTGTGGTGAGCTCAACTTGTAAGAGCAGGATCTAGAGGTGAAATGGTTAACCTCTAACAGAAAACTACAAGAGTTTGACAACCATCTTGGGTTGAGAAAGAAGGGGAATAGAGAAAGAAAGAGAATAAAAAGAAAGAGAATAAAAGGGATTCAGGTTGTGTATGTGTGTGTATGCAGAACAGGTGATGTATGGTTTCAAGTCTTGCACAAACTATCAGAGTGTTAGAAGGGCATGGTATTTTATGTGAAATAAGGTTGGATTCAAGATAAAAGAACTTTCCTAACATAAGAAATGTGCAGTATTTTCTCTCCTAGCAATAACTATGAGCATTCATTCCTCTATGTTCTTTCATGATATGTAAGCTTTAATCGACTTTATTGCTCATATACTATGTCTTATTATGTTTTAAACTTCATGAATAGGCTGTTTTCATCAGGGTCTCTTTCATACCTAACACAATGCCTACACTATACTAGGTGTCCTTAAGACTATCCATGTTAAACTTTAGAAGAAAGGAGTTAATAAATTAAGCATAATTGTATTTGATTTTGAACTATTCATGTTTTAAACATCCCTCCATTGGATAAAAATGTACACTTTGGGGGGAAAAAAGGTATAAATTAGCAACTCATAAGGTGATGAACTTATTATCATGTTAGAATGTCAATTTCCACTACCATCTGTACAGGAAGTATGGCTGATATTTTTATCATGAAATTATAGATTAGACTATAGCCACATGCATTTGACAACTGAACAGAAATTTTAATGGACCAGTCTAAACATCTTAATCAGTTGTCTCAGGCATGAATGTCAGAACATCCCAACTGATAGTGAGAATTCAGTTTTAATTTAATACATTGGATTGGACATGTATAAGTCATG
This sequence comes from Spilogale gracilis, assembly GCA_004023965.1. NCBI lineage: Eukaryota > Metazoa > Chordata > Mammalia > Carnivora > Mephitidae > Spilogale > Spilogale gracilis. The sequence goes on from PITA01007206.1 coordinate 82,998, forward strand.
GGGGAGATAACATAGGTTGAAGACTCAAAACAAAAATAATGTTTTTTCCCCAATATTTTTGAAAAAAACAATAACAATTTGAGAATTATTAAACATACATGTGAACTCACATATGGTTTTGAAAAATACATGATATTTTAAAAACTGTCATTGATAGGCTTGCAGAATAGTATAAAAAGGGTGTATTTTCTCAGAAGCAATCAGGATAAGAATACATTATTTAAGATAATTAGGAACTCAGTTTCAAATAAATTCAAAATTTCCAGCAAATATCTCTTCTTATACTTCATGTGACCTTTACAATTAGCAAAACAGAAAATGAGTCTTTAAGCCATTTTGATTCAGTGGTGTGAGAACTCTGATTCCTAGAGAGTATAATAAATATACTTCTTTATGCCATTGATGTAGCATTTACATATTTATGCTAATATTTGTTTTTCATAGTCACATGAAAGATATGTTCAACTGACAGTGTTTTTTAAATTAAGAATGTCATTTCCCAAACTATTCCTTAATATATATAACACAAATGTAGTACTAATAATATATTGTCCATATATTGATATACTAATATATATTAATATACATGTTAAAATTTAGATATATATGTGTATGTACCAAACTATATATATAATAATATATACATATATATATATACACATATAAATATATATATATATTCCATTTTATTTTTATTTTATTTTATTCTTTCTGAAATTGGGACCACCTTAATAAAGTGATTTCCTGGACATTTGGAAACCCAGATATACCACTGTATGCACCACTGTGTCCCCATGATTCTCTAACTTTGATAGGAATTTAAAAATGATATTTCCATCTGACCTGTTCTTCTATCTATCCCTCTTCTTTCTATTATTTCTTATTATCTGTCTGTGTGTGTGTATCTCTCAACTGCTCTGCTTCAGATTAAAGAAGCTCTTGAACAGGGGATATGAGGGCAGATCCCAAATCTAACATACAACTGAGTCTTGCATCAAGAAATGCGTGTTTGCAAGGACACAATGACATCAAAAGCAATAACAAGGCAGTAAAATTAAGCTTGGATTTTTTCCCCCACTACTGCATTTCAAATTATCTAATACACTACACAGATGGGACACTAGGAGAAGCATCTTCATAATCAAGAAGTCAGTAAGACGTAATTATAGGCAACAGTAAAAGACCCTACTGTTAGGATCTCCAGATTAAATACTGCTTTTGCATATTCTTCTTCTTCCTCCTGCACTACTTCTCCTTCTTCTTCTTCTTCTTCTTCTTCTTCTTCTTCTTCTTCTTCTTCTTCTTCTTCTTCTTCTTCTTCTTCTTCTTCTTCTAGATTTTATTCTTCTTCTTCCTCCTGCACTACTTCTTCCTCTTCTTCTTCTTCTTCTTCTTCTAGATTTTATTTATTCACTTTAGAAATAGATGGAGAGAGAGAGCTTGAATAGGAGAAGGAGCAGAGGGAGAGGGACAAGCAGACTCCTGCTGAGTCCAAAGCCCAATGTGGGACTGAATCCCACAACCCTGAGATCATGACCTGAGATGAAGCCAGGAGTCAGAAACTTAACCAAGTGAGCCACCCAGGTACCCCTACATTCCTTTTTAAAAATGTGAACAAAAGGGTATAAGCACATTAATCCACCTATCAAACCTTTACAACCTTGAAGGATACATTCCAAAATAGTCATACTTCCTGAAATCGTCTTTTTACCTAAGGACATAATAGTTTCCATTTTGAACAATAGTTTACTATATAATATGAGATACTTAATTTTCTGGCCTTGAATTATAATTCGAAAAATAAATTTTAAGAATCTACCAAGAAGTCTTACGATTTTTCACTGAAAGCAGACATATCATGCATGCCTTAATTTTATAGCATTAAAAACACCCACATAGATAATATCAGTTGAGGGAAAATCCTTGTTAGATATAATGGAAGAGATCTAGGCAGCATCATAGCATAAACCACTCAGACAGGAATGTATGGGAGTGTTTGAGGAAGACAAAGAGAACAACATGATAATCCAGGAAGTAAGGAGAAAAGGGCAAAAAGTGAGGTCAAAGTGGTAGTCCTGAGCAATGTTAATAAGACCTACTAGGTCTTGGTAAGGATTTGGAATTGTAAGCATCATTAAAAGTCATGGGAAGGATGAGAGTGGTAGTTTCACGATGAGATTAAAGATTAGGTTCAGACAAATGTCTTCAAAACATTACTTCAAAGCAAGATATATATATGTATATATATATATATATACATATATATATCTTAGCATGCTAAAATGTATTTTCTATCTTTTTTCACATTTGTGCATCATGTAAAAATGTGGAGAAAGTAGGTTGGTATATGATCTTCAAAGACAACAAAGTTAGCATCCTTTGAGCTACTGCTGCTATTTTAAAATCTATAGCATCAAATTGATATTTAATCCTATGGTATTATTTTAAGCCTACCTGATAATTTGTGGCTTTTTATATTTATGTTAAGATAATTAAAATTAGTTTTATTTTGGTGTGTTCATCCCTGTAAAAATATCTTCAACTTTTATAAAAATGTTAATGCTGCTATATATTTTTCAAGAAACAGAACCATAAAGATTAAAAGATTTGCTTTGGGTCTTACAGCTAGCTTGTGGAAAAAGTCATCTGTAAGCTCTCATTTTCTTACCCCAGTAGCCAACAGTCTTGTCATTACATCAGTGTTACCTCTTGAAATACCATCATTGTGAGTTTCTGCACCATTCTGCCTATGGTAAACATGGATTCAGGAGATCAAATCAGTGGCTCTCCTTTTGTGTCTGGTGACCAGAAATTAGCAGGCCTTTGCAGATTTAGGTACTTTTTATAGAACTACTTTTATTTAGTTTCTTAAGTGGAAATATATATTTGTTTTATATATAAATATATAAATACAATTTATAAATACAATTTATAAATAAAATGTATAAATCAAAAATTATAAATAAAATAAAAAATTGATTTTTAGCTTTAAAGTTAGCATTACATAGTAATGATTAATTATAATTGTGATTTATGAAAATCAGCAAATTATAAACATAGAAATGTAGATATATTTTGAACCATCAATTTTGCTGTAACAGAGTTAGGACAAGTTCTCTGATTTATACTAGCTATAACATTGTCTTACTTTTATAGTATTAGCACACTTCCAGCTTCTTTTTTATCATATGCTGGAATCCTCTTATGTTAATGAAAGAAAGTTTATGAACTCCTACTGTTTCTATATGGTATTTAGTTCATATCAGGGTTAAGCCAGTTGTCACTGAAAATAATTATTAGTTTCTACTCTTTCCTTTGTGTTTTTTTTCTTGTCCTGTTATTCTTTGGTAACTTTCTGTCCTTCATTTTCACATTCCCATTATATGTTATGTATGTTTTGCTGCTTTTTCTCCATTTCTAAATTTATTGTATGGTGCTCAGTCTCCATGAGGTTGCTTTCATTCTCTATTTTTCCTTTCATTGTCCTTCCTTAACTGAATGTTTGTAGATCTTGCAAATTATTTGAGGACACCCATCTAACCTTCCATATGCTCAGATTTTTTTCCATAACTCCCTTTTTAAAATTTTTATTCTGCCTTGGCATAGAGAAGGATTATTTATCTTCTTCAGCAACCCGTATGGCTCTAGAAAGAGAGAAGAATGCTAGGAAGATCATCTACCATTGCCCTGTTCTTCCACAGCATTAAGACTACTTTGAGATACTTTCTTGATTATTTATTTCAAGTCATGACATTGTCAATGACCTACAGATTAAATAAAACAATCTAAATCTGGGACTACAAGAATAATGAAGTTGGTTGGGTTATTGGGACAGACTTGTTGCCTTCAAAATTAAAATAAGTAAGAAATGTAAATAATTTTCATAAAATATGCTTATTCTAAATGTTTTTCATCCTTGATATTAATATAAACAACTTTAACTTTAGAGAGAATACTGCTAAAAATTATCAAAACTGAAATTTTCTTTTTCTTTGCAAAGTTTTCTTTTTAAGTGGAAGGATGAAGTTCAGTTCATTTCATGCGTTATTGAGGTCTGTGTATTAGTTATTTTCCATTTATATAGTACAAAATCTTTAGTTTTAAACTTAGAGCCAAGTAAAATTCAGTTGCAAGAGAACTGTCTCTAGACAGTGGTAAATAGGCTGAATGCCTCACAGAAACTTCTTTAACAGATCTTAGTGTCTTCTACTACCTCCTTGGTTGGATTCATAAACTGTGGGGTCCCTGAAAGATGAAAGAGACAGTCTTTTGCATAAGAACCACAGGGGGAAACACTAGGCAGGCAGTCTCTGGCTCTTAACTCTTACTCACCATGGGATTCCATGCTCAACCCTGGGGTAGAGTGGAAAAAGGGCAATTATTATTATTTTTTAAAGATTGTATTTATCTTATAGAAACACAGTTAGAGAGGGAACACAAGCAGGGGGAGTGCAAGAGGAGGAAGCAGGCTTCCCGCGGAGCAGGGAGCCTGATGGAGGGCTCCATGCAGGGCTCCATCCTGGGACTCCAGGATCATGACCTGAGCCAAAGGCAGATGCTTAAGGACTGAGCCACCCAGGTACCCCAGTCCAACTTCTTTTTTTTTTTAAAGCCTGAGGCTGGGCCCATTCTATACTGCTTATAATTTATGTCACTATGAGAAAAAACATTTACTCTCTAACCTCAATTCTCATCTACAGTATAAAGATAATAGCTCTTATTTGCTAGAATTATTGCAAGAAAGGATCAATTAATTAAATTGCTAAAGTATTCATCAAGCTAGATACTTTTCCTTTTTGATTGTTTTCTCCTTTTTTACTCTTTTTTTCTCTCCTTTTTATTCCTTATACCCTTTATCCTATTTTCTCATCGTTTCTCATTTCTTCCCTCAGTTTATTTTTAATATATTTTTAAAGATTTTATTTATTTATTTGATAGAGAGAGAGAGCGTAAGTGGGGGAGGGAGGGTCAGACAGTAGTAGAGGCAGGCTCCCTGCTGAGCAAGAAACCTAACATGGGACTTGATCCCAGGACCCTGGGATCATCACCTGAGCTGAAGGTAGATTCAAGTGACTGAGCCACCCAGGTGTCCCTTCCCTCAGTTTTTTAAGAGTAAATAGATTATTTTGTTAAATTAGCTATATGTATTTGCCACAAAGTTCATTAACCCCTATGCTAAATGGAAGGTTATTACAGCATCCTAAATATTATGCCTGAGTTCTTTTCATGCCTTTAAAGAGTGAAAGAAAGGTTTATATCAAATGGCTTTTTATCTATCTTTATCCTTCTTATGTATGTGTAAGTTTCTTTCTTGGAACAAATAAGACATTCCTATATATTTAACATCATACATACTCTCTGGCAGAAAGAGTTTATAGAATACAACTCTCTGGCCCTAGAAAAATATATAAAATGGTACAGACAATAGGAAACCACATGATAAAAGCAAATATAATGTCTCTTAAGAGAAGTCTTCTGGGCGCCTGGGTGGCTCAGTGGGTTAAAGCCTCTGCCTTTGGCTCAGGTCATGATCTCAGGGTCCTGGGATCAAGGCCCGCATCAGGCTCTCTGCTCAGCCTACCTCTCTCCCTACTTGTGATCTCTCTGTCAAATAGATAAATAAAATCTGTAAAAAAAAAAAAAAAAAAAAAAAGAAGTCTTCTGCCACCTCTGTCCAGCTCTTCATTATAGTTAGAGATATCTGCCATGGTATTAAAAAAAGAAAAAAAGAAGTTACAAATCCCCAAATCAGAGGTTGCATCAATCTTGGTATATCATGGTTATAAGCCTAGTGGAAAACGTGACTATTTTTTTAGTGGAAAGTGAGAAACTTTTTTTTTTTTTTTTAATTTTTGGAACAGTCTTTATTTTTACATAAGGAAACAACAGGAAGAAACCTTGAAGGACGAGGAGGAAACAATGTGATATGATAGTAGAGTATTGTTAGAGATAACTACGCTTCTCTGAACTATCAAATTTCATTAACTGATTTCAAATGTGACAACTAAGGACATATTATGAGTTTTGAGGATCTTCTAAAACATATGAGACATCACTCTGGAAAGACTGACTTTCCAGTTGGGAAGATATAGTTTAACAATCTGAACAAGTAAAAATTCCCTGAGATCAAGACTGAAGAATTTCTTCATTGAAATTTTATTGTTACTAAATCATATTACAAAAATCACATCAACTTTAAAAATCAGTAATATATAGATAAATATATTTCTTATTGCTGATTTATACTGTGTTTTTATTTGATGACGACATTACTGACTGACCAATTTCTCTCTGTTGAATAATGAACAAAAACTTTTAAAAATATTCTTAACATTCTAAAATGACCAAAATGTTTCTTCAAATGTTTTTACAAATTTATTTTAATTCACTTGACTCCTTATGTCATATGAAATACAAAGAGTTCACAGACTCAATCCTTGCCAATTCAATGAAATCTGTCTCTGTGCCCCTTATTCCTCATCCATCATTCTTGATACACTTAGATTTGTCTTTAGACTTTGTACTCATCTCTTATTCGTCACATTTAATGATGCACAAAAAATTGTGTAATAAAACTCAACATAGTTAACATTTATCTATGTCCAACTTTCATGGTTAATGATTAAGAAGTACATGTTTTAAGTCTCTCTATATATACATCTCTCCTCATTATTCTGCTCTCATCTTTGCTTGCACATTCCTTCCTTCCTTAGCCTTTCTCTTGGAGAACTTCATTTGAAGCTCTTTCTATGAGATACACTTTAGTCCCCGACATTCATTTACTGGATGTTTGAACTTCATCAGAGTAGACAGTTTGAAGATATTATTCATGATACATTATTTATATTAATCTTAAAGCACAATCTTTTGAAAAGATGAGTTGCCTGCCATTATCTTCATGCTGACAACATAGCTTCGATGAAGTTCTGTGTGCTGCTGTAAAACAGCATACTGAGTACCAGCCAAGGATTTTTACCATTTCCATAAAGCAAACAGATAAATTAAGCACCCAAAAAAGCTCTGAGAAGAGACAGAAACCCATGGGAGAGGTGTCTTTGTTGTTTGTTTGTTTTTGTGTTTGCTATGCTAATTATAAGAAAACTTTTAAGCAACAAACACTACTTAGAAAAAAAAATCTTTGGAAAAAATGAGGCAGTATATATCTTTCTTTCTTTTTTTCTTTTTTTTTTTTTTTTTTAAGATTTTATTTACTTGATAGAGAGAAACACAGCCAGAGAGGGAACACAAGCAGGGGGAGTGAGAGAGGGAAAAGCAGGCTTCCCACCGAACAGGGAGCCTGATGTGGGGCTTGATCCCGGGTCTCTGGGATCATGACCTGAGCCAAAGGCAGTCACTTAACCAACTGAGCCACCCAGGCTCCCCATATAATATCTTTACATGCAAAGTGTCTTAGGGAATTGAGACAACTGTTCAGATAACTCAGGCCCATCAATTTTGCTAGAAATTCAGTAATGAGGCAAAATTATATGTGAATGTGTATTTTTAACCTTGGTTTTCTTATCTGACCATTTCTTTCAAATCTATATTTCACATTATAAAGGTAGGCAAAACCCTAACATGAAAGAGTCATTTTAAGTACATTTTCATGTGAACGAGGTGAATACCCACAGAGCTTAAATTTGGCTTATAGATCATTGTTCTTGTCCTAGAAAGGAAAATTGCTTTGTAGCCTTTGATTTTTTGTCTCTAATTTTTCAGTTAATATTTTGCTTCTTCAAGGAGAAAGAACTTTTAACCACAAAATAAGGGTGTTGAATTAATTCTGTATGTTTCAAAGTGCTCACCACTTTTCCTGGGTTTAATTATAATTATGTCAATTTGTTATATTTACTCTATAATTACAATAACTGCTCTGCATTTATTTTTAGTACAGTTCAGAGAGGAGTTGAGTAGGTTGTGTATACTGTATGTTAATGACACTTTAAGAGCACATGGAATCAGTGTGTATTTGCTTAGTAGAATTACACATTAAGAAATCTCTCAGGTATGGAAACAAAGGTAAGAAATATGTTCCTGAATTTGAATTTTGAAATCAAATATGAATATTACACGACATGAGAGGAAATTTGATTTGCAACCTAATTGCTCCTTGTCCTGTTTTAGCAATCCTTTTCTGAGTGTGCACTCCTTCACCCTTATTGTGACACAAATAGTGTGGTTACATAACACTTAAAAACCAGTAGCATACTGAATAATGTAAGTCTTGAAAGTATTTTGCTTCTTGGAAACAGCGATGGGGGCCAATTGTCCTTCCACGATGGTCCTCAGGCATTAGCACATTGGTCAGAGAGTATGTCATTAAGAACTAAAAAAGGGTTACTGAATGCACTCACTGGTCTCTCCCCAAGGTGGAGGAAACATTAAGAGTCTCCAGATGTTCTAAATTGAGAAGCAAAAATTTAGGTTTTTAACTCAGGATGGTCCCACCGGTAAGTAGAGTAAGCAAATATCTGTATGATTTGGTAGTCACACGCTTTGGGTGCCATCTTGATGCGTCTGTTGACTTGTATATGTGTGACCTTGCATATGGAACTTCATGTTCCTGAACTTTGATTTTCTCAGTTGTAATGATCATGATACAAAATTATAACAAAGATTACTGAATAAATCTATTCTTAATTCCTATCAAATTGTCCATCAATGAGATAATTAATGCACTCTTTAAAAACAGAATTAGCCTTGTTTCCTGTAATAAAGACAAAGCTCCATTTTTGATGTTTGACCACTAACAGTTTTCATATTACACCCTTCCTCACTCAGGCCCTTTTACTTCACAACTGAACAAATGTATAAGACAGCTTCATGCTCTCTCCCATGGTGCTGGTGGGAAGTTCAAACCATGAATGTCTCAGCTTGCTTAGGGAGCCTTCACTCTGGTGGGAAGTTCAAACCATGAATGTCCCAGCTTGTTTAGGGAGCCTTCACTCTGGTCCTACCTCCTAACTATAATTAAAACCAGTTCCATCCTTCCCCCTTGATCTTTTTTGTTTTGCTCCAGACCAAACTTGAACCCTTCTCCTTGGGAATCTTTAGATATTTACTATGTAAATAATAAACTTTATTTCTTTATTCCATATCCACTAGTGACCATGTGCCATTCATCCCAACATCCACATAAATTCCTGGGGTGAAGATAAGGGGGTGGAATTTAGACAGTTTCCCAACATCCATCACTACTTACCAAAATAAAATATGTGCCCCATCTAGCCAGCACAATAGCTGGTTCTCTATAGTGTTCTCCAGGATTTGGGGGAAATGTAGAATTACTTAACCTGAGACAGTGAGGCTTTCAAATAATTCTGAAACGTTAAATAATTCTGGTTTTTCTCTTATCTTAAAATTGTTTATTTTTAGAGTGTTCAAGAGGGATGGCTATAGAAATAGGTATATCTTATTTTTACTCCACAGGGAGGTACTAGAAATATTTTTGGTTGAATCTTTCTCACTTAATGGTACTCTAACAATGCCTATGTATTCATGGTTTAGAAATGGTAACCAGTGATATTACAGCACACCGATGACTCTCAGGCTAGGTATTATTATGCCATGCCGTGGAGATGATAATGGCGAGCAAGACCAAAAACTCTGCACTTTCATTTCCATATGATCTGATAGGGTAGATAGAATAACAAATGACTAAAATAATGGATGCTACATGCTATAATATGGTTATTATAATCTAAGAAACCATATTGGGAAATCTCATGCCATCTGGAAATAGCAGGTAGATTATGGAAAGACACATAGACTAGTTGATAAATCTAGGAGCGGTGGGATAGGCTAATCCAAAAGAAGAATGTGATTTGTAAAAACCTTGAGGCCTTATAAAAAAAAAAAAAAAACCTTATAAAAAGCATAGAATATCCATACATTCAAATTTGATCAGGACACTCTGAATTTCCAGCTATTGTACCAGTGGGCCTCTATTCACCCTCAAATATTTTTGGATTTGACCATAAGAGTATATATATTACCCTAGCCAGATGAGTTTAAAACATAGTTTAGAATGATTTTAAACCTAGACATAATAATTTCTTCTTTTGACCATACTATTTACTATTTTTCTTACCCTAGGATAAAGCCAAATTTAAAAATTTTTGGTCAAATAAGAACCATGATTGAAAATAAAGTCTAGTAAAAGTCTATTAAGTTTCTATCAACCATAAATAACTTCCTATCCTTCCTTCAGAGCAAATAACTTACCTCTTTACTATCAGTGTTTCTATTTTAACATCTCTCTTATTGAATAAGCTTCTTCCCTGAAATTTAGCAAGTCTGACATGGTACTTATAAATCTTATTGGAAATAATCTTGTGGGGCACCAGTCAGTTCTGAGTGCCCGACTCTTGGTTTCTAATCACTCAGGTCATAATCTTGATGTCATGGTATCCGGCCCCGTGTTGGGCTCTGTGCTCAGCACAGAGTTTGCTTCAGATTCTCTCTCCCTCTCCCTTGTGCTCTCTCTCTCTCTCACACATAAATAAATCTTTAAAAATTAAAATAATTTTGTTATAATACTTCAAACTTATTGCAAAGAAGAAAAGAAAAGAGAAGGAAGGAAGGAAGGAAGGAAGGAAGGAAGGAAGGGAGGGAGGGAGGGAGGAAGGAATAGGAGGGA